>JAAIXJ010001851.1:0-50521 GCA_013403705.1 Heliconius hermathena
AGAAAATAACTTAAGTGGGCGAAGCCGCGTTTGGGTCGCTAGTTTAATAAAATAATAAGAAATCTACCGTTTTTTTAGTGTGGCGTGTGAGTGAAAGAAGAACCAATGTGCCTTGTGTGTTCTGAAATAAATTTGGCTTCCATTGTTTTCTGCTTCCATATCTCTAACGTCTTGTTAATTTTAAAAACTTCAGTTAATTTTAAAAACAGAACGTTGGATGGCGGAACTAGTATCATTATTATTTATCTAAATAAATCGCCAATAAACATAATATTTATAACCCATCTATATATCTATCTATATCTTAATATATTAATTTGTGCCGTTGCTGAGTGACTAACAGACAACGCACAAACGAAGCTACTGGACTTAGAAACGTTGAAATTTGGCATGTAGACCTTAGGGAGTGTAGGGGTGCGCTAGAACAAGACTAATCGAAATTCCTACTGTAAAGAAATCAAACACCTCGAGGCTTTTACAGAACATCTTATTTTGAATAAAATTATTTGACTTTGACTTTGACTGAAAAGAAGAAATTAAATACATTAAAGAATTGTTGACATTAATTGACGTAGATTTTGTCACTTTTTTATTTTTATTTTAAATTACAAAGCTACTACGATCAAAAAATAAGCAAAAAAATATACACATTCAGTATTCTGACTTAAAGACAAAAAATAAAATCGACTCTAAACTTGTTTCTCTTGATTTTTTTTAAAGAGAGACTTTGAAGTGCTTACAAGGCTTGCCAACTCTATAGGTATAAAACAAGGCTTTACTTTCTTTTTTTCTCTACTGAGTAAAGCAGCTTGATTATTTTTACTATTGGTAATGTGCTTTCAGATGTTTACAGATTGTGACGTACATTTGCCTGTTGTTAAAAAACGTAAGCCTTACAACAGCAAAGGAGTATTTTTAGTTTACTTTATTTATAGTACAATACAATTTTATTTACACAAGGTAGTTTTTTACACGAGACGAGATTTATAAGAGACTTTCTTTGTTACGTTTCATTTAATAAAAAAAAACATTAAAATTTATTTAAAAAATCTTACAATTATGGAAAAATAGTTATTACAAAATTTTGGATCAATCTATAATATAATTGTTTGCTTGTGTAAAATAAAGGATTGAATTTCACGTGTTGTTAGTAAAGTTTAGAAATATTTATAATAACTTAAAAATATGTGTAATCTCACATAAAAATCTAAGAGAAAGAGAGAAAATCTAAGAAAATTTTTTTTTGAGATATACACGCTATGGAATTCCTTTGTTCAACACCAAATAATTTATGTTGCAATTACTTTGTGCTGTGTTTGTACATCATCACACTTAAAATTTTGTTGTCAAAATACAGATCCCAACACCACGCTTTGCCATAAAAAGCGGGAAAATAAAAATAATTCATTCTCCCTAGTGAGAATCGAACCCACAACCATCAGGGCAATAGTCAGTNTTTATGTGTCCTTGCGTTTGTCTGTGCGTTTGTACTATAAAAGTTTTAGTTATAAAAGTTGAGCAAACAAAGAAATATGTAGTGTAAATTTCAGTTTTGCTTCAAATAATATTAAATCATACACACATAAATATAAATATGTTCTGATGTCAACTAGCTACATGCTTGTTTATCTATATGTATATTGCCTATATAGAATATAAAGTTTATAAGTTCTTGCTATTACCTATAACCTGTCAGTTTTGCTTTTATAACTTTTCTTTTCGTATTATTGTTAACTTTTTTCCTTCCTTCAGTGTATAAAATTTGTGTTGTGTGTTAAGTTTTCCGTTAATGATCAACTTTAATTTCACTCTAAATTATATAAAAATAAATATATGAAATAATAAGAATAGCGTATTAATATTTGAAACTCCTATAATGGTAGCCGCTATAATTACGAATATCCTACATAATAATAATAATTCTTTCCTGTACAAAACAAAATAAAGAGAAAGTAAAGAAAATACATCACTTAAGAAAATGTACAGCAGGTTGCCTTATCGTCATAAGCGATCTCTGCCAGGCAACCTTAGGGTGTAGGAGAATGTAAAATCGGTAGGTGTGTATGTGCTTTATATACTTATATATACTTAAATATATACATTTATACATATATACACACATATATACCTACTAATATTGTATAGTATGAAATAATTTATTATGTTAAAATATAATTTCTAATATCAACCAATATATATAAATACGGTCACGTTAATTCGCAAAAGAAAGATACAAAAGCTTAAATATATTCTAATATCTAGACTTATTATTATTGAGCATATATATACATAGTTAAAACAATATTTATAAGATGATAAGGAGTTTTTACAACAATTATAATGCAAAACATAGTAAATATTTTTTTTCATCTTATGTAAAACATTAACGTCTTAAATGTCTCATGAAAGACGCAATAACGATCATACAAAGATTTCCAAATTTTAAACTCCTGCAATATGAGCGTGCTGATTTTGATTTAGTAATACAATGTGTTCCCTTAACTTAACAAAGAAATCTCTAACCATAGTTGAAATATTCGAAACGATCATCTTTGAACTATATATATTAAGTGACTTAAAACACCAGATATTCTTGGGATTATAAAGTTTACTCGGCAAAGAACCGATTCTGAGTAACCGAATTTGATCACAGTAGGTTTTACCTCAATTTTTACAAGTGAAAACATACTGAATTTAGATACAAATATCAAAGGTGAGTAATTTTAAAGAGTAAAACTAATTTTAAAAATTATGATTTATAACAAAAAAAAAATAAAGCATTTTTCATATAATTTTTAACGTAAACAATGCTACAAAAACCTTTAGGTAACTTCCCCCATATGCGATCACCGCACTTCACCACCCTTCTGAAGGATTTTCTTGATTACTTTTGAGATACTAACTATACTTTCATAAATAAATTTATAAATCTTTATTGTCCGTTTACGCTTAATGAACAGAATTGGTTTATGAATAAAAAGTTTATGTCAATATTAAACATGTTTGTACGACAAAACTATAGCAAAATAACTTTTATTGAATTGGCTAAAAATTTAATTTTCAATTATTATTATCATTTTTATTGTAGTCTTTAAATCTACGTTAACAATGCGGTCCCAGTTCGGTGATCGGTATTCCGTTGTGAACGAAAATACACTAAATAATGACTACCATCTTGTTTTATGGGATACAGAATCGCGTTAAGGTAAAATAACTACATACGTAGCAATGTATTACTATTATAAACTGTAACAACCAGTAAACAAATTGAATTGCAATCTTTTACGAGCTAACGATTGCTAAAATTTCGAGTTCGTAAGAGAGTAAACATCTATACCCTGGACAAATCTGGCTAGACTAAGACTAAGGTAAGCAACAGGTTTAAAACACGGAAAGCCATATTTTAAAGCATTAAAATCTCCTCTACACCTAGAACACTAGCAAGTGACGTCTCTTATTTGGTTATCTGATGAATTTTCAAAAGGTAAATGATCGTGAACCAACCCCTGGACAGAGGTCCAGAAGAGGTGAAGAGAAGCTAAGAAGTTTACTAGTATTAGCTTACAAAGTGATTAAATTAATTTGCTTAAGTATGCATAATGCAGATATTGACCTTAAAGCACTCGCTCTATGCACATTTCAATTCGCTATCATTAAAGAAAATGCCAGAATATACGTATAGATACATATGGTACTAAATTGCAGTAAAAATCATATATGGATTTAGTTTCCTGAAATTGGAAAAAATACATATTTAATCTTTCTTTACTGAAATAAAAAAAAATCGACATTTGTAGGTCACTGATGGCAGTACCTTATACTGTGCTTTTTTTGTCGTTTAATATATTTGTTGCTATAATAATTAATAGTAGAAATTACATAAAAATAAGAATAAAGAAAGAATAAGATTCGGCGTTTTGGACTAGCAGACCAAACCAACACTATTATGACCACACCTGATGCTGATCCTAATCCTGACCTGATCCTGATCCTGACTCGATTGAGACTACGTTCTACTTTCAATGCATGATATAGGAGCTAAGATAAATCAATAAATCTTCTGGTTTTTACTATTTCTTAAAGGCTTATCGAATATCCTAATACAAACAATCAATAGCATAGCATAACAGAAATATTCGCGTATTTTTTAATATTGCATAGTATTAGCTTCATTTATTTAAGAAGCCGACCATAATTTTACTCAGATTTTTTTTCTTAATTTTAGTTGCCGATTCGAAATATTTTCATCATATTAAATATTTTATCAAAAGACCAAAATTTATAGTCTGCTTCTAGTCCCAATTATATATTTCAGCACATTTATTTACTTATCTAAGTCAATTTTCTACAATTTACAATTTAGGTGTTGATCGTGTCAAACTGCAGAATTACATTTAAACATAATCTAATATTTTTTTATATTATTATTAACTAAAATATGANGCACGTTTCAATTCGCTATCATTAAAGAAAATGCCAGAATATGCGTATAGATACAGATGGTACTAAATTGCAGTAAGTATCATATATGGATTTAGTTGTCTTGAAATTGGAAGAAAAAAAAATATAAATATATTTAATCTTTCTTTAGTGAAATAAAAAAAAATCGACATTTGTAGGTAGTACCTTATGCTGTGCTTTTTTTTGTCGCGTTTCTATTTATCTCGTTTAATATATTTGTTGCTACAATAATTGATAGTAGAAATTACATAAAAAAAATAATAATTACGTTCGAAAGAATAAAATTCGGCGTTTTGGACTAGCAGACCAAACCAACACTAATATGACCTATGATATTTACGACACTTTATGACCACACACAATGCTGATCCTAATCCTGACCTGATCCTGATCCTGACTCGATTGAGACTACGTTCTACTTTCAATGCATGATATAGGAGCTAAGATAAATCAATAAATCTTCTGGTTTTTACTATTTCTTAAAGGCTTATCGAATATCCTAATACAAACAATCAATAGCATAGCATAACAGAAATATTCGCGTATTTTTTTAATATTGCATAGTATTAGCTTCATTTTTTTAAGAAGCCGATCATAATTTTACTCAGAATTTTTTTCTTAATTTTAGTTTCCGATTCTAAATATTTTGACTCAAAACTTATTATAATCAAATGAGCAAAATTTATAGTCTGCTTCTAGTCCCAATTATATATTTCAGCACATTTATTTACTTATCTAAGTCAATTTTCTGGGTTTACAATTTAGGTGTTGGTCGTGTCAAACTGCAGATTTACATTTAAACGTAATATAATAATTTTTATATTATTATTAACGAAAGTATGACTAATCCCTACCTTTTATACACAAATTTATAAATCTGAACATTGCCTTTGTATACCAGTAAGAAGTTCTTTTGCAACTCTTTATTTCACCGACGCGCTTTATCACATTTGACAAACCACTCATCAGAAGATGTAGACGATTCCTACGGCCGCGAAGACCTCTTCTAATGTTTTATATTTTCAATAAATTGCCCTTTTCGTTTCTCATTGCCCTCATTCCTACTCATCAGAAGATGTAGACGAATCCTACGGCCGCGAAAATCTCTTCTAATGTTTTGTATTTTCAATAAATTGCCCTTTTCCTTTCTCATTGCCCTCATTCCACTGGGTGGTTCCTCTGAGGTGTCAGCAGTCTCAGCATGCGACTCCATATCCCTCAAATTAATGCAATAAATTTCATTAAAAACTAATAATCTTAGTAAACTGATTGATATATTTGAATTGTCAATTCAAAAGCATTCTCTTTTAAATATCATTCTAAAATCATTCAAAATGGATCATCAAAATGTCAATAAATAAATCAAAAGTAAAACAGGAAAAAAAAATACTAAAATAACCAATCTAAATAACCAAAAATATTAATTTAATTTCAAATCACCTCTACTATACTAGTGTATAGTGACCTGACGTAACCCGCGTTCACCACCGACCAGCGAGCAAGCAGACTCACTAACTCAAAATACATATCACTACTTTTTTATTTCATCTATGGTACGCTAACCACTTCATGTACGGCCCGCTCACCGTATCATCCATGGTATCATCTATGGTACGCTAACCACTTATCAATCTTCATACTATTCTAATAAGATATACAATGAAAATTCTAAAGTGACTAAATTTACAACCAAAAGCTATACATACTAAAGCTAGCAGTGTAAAGTTTGGTTTGCATGTTTTTTTTTACGTACCTCACTATAGGGCGCATCCCGCTTCTGAGATGTAAAGAAATCAAACACCTCGAGGCTTTTACAGAACTTATATTTCTTCCAGAGTTAAATACTGTTAAGCTTGTACAATGTCTATCTTAAATTCTAATACAATATATCATTCCAGAGATTCTCTTTATTCTTCCGCTCCAAGTCTAAAAGTATATCTAATTATTATAAAATATTATTATATAGTTATTATAATTTTCCGACTACATAAAGCGTCATTTTTATTAATGTTCTCTCGTGACAGTTCTATCTTATTATTTTTAAAAACATCTTTTTATTCAACAAAGAGGTTGATTTACATTTTTATAATAAATTATTGCGAATATTAAAACTAATTAATATAAAATCATTACAATACAATTTACTTATTTAACGTGGGATATATTTATACACTCGAATTTCAGTTGTATTACATTTAATCATATTTTTAACAAAATCAATATTATACGTATTGAAATGCGTAATATTAATTAAGTTTCAGGCCAGTCGATTCTCACTCTAGAAAACGAAATATTCAATATTTTCATTTCTTCGCCGCAATTCGACGAAAACTGGGCAAAGGAAACGGAGAGTCTTAAATTAAGGTCCCAGGTCCACTTTACCTAGCGTAATGCTAAAAAATGTTAATAATAATAATAATAAACTATAACATAAATTATATTATTGACCTCCAACACTAATAATTAAATTAATAATCAATATACACAAATACATACATACATACATATATTAGAATTTCTACAAAACAAAACTATATGCTAATTTATAATCAACCTGGCCCTTTATACTGTCGTCAACTCTAAGGAATTCTCGATCAACGCTCCACATGACTCATACTAGCGGGTCATAATCGGACTGATGGCTTTAATAAATCTTATTAGATACGCAAAGTGGCTCTATACGATGTATTAGAGGCTTTATATGGTGATACGCTCTATTCTAGCTATTTTAGAATTGAAATGTCAATTTATATCGTTTTTTTGTAATGATTATTGATAAAAATATTTACAATTTAGAATACATATGTTTTTGAACGAAGTGGGATATGCATTTGTGTCTTTTTGGGCGTTTTTAAGAGATCTAGTCAAATAAACTGCGCATAAACGTTATTATAAAATGATAATTTTGTAAAATGTCTTTGTTACTTCCGATTTCTATGAAATTTATTGTAGAACTAAAATTTTAAATATCTGTGTAAAATTATATATAAATTTAATTAATTAATTTTGATGATATAAAGCTACAAGATGTATATTTAAAAAACATACGTATTAATACTGTTCATATTTAAAAAAAAACAGTAATCCGAAAATATGTTTTAAAAAATACATAGAATACTACTAAAAAAAAAATACTTAAAGTAATTACAGTAAAAGTAATATACTTATTTATGTATATCAAATAAATCCATTGTTTCACAGCAAGAGCGATACGCATTCATCGTCCTTAGGTATACTGTATAGAAAGTCACCTGCACATATAGGATTCATATTTCCATAGTAATGCTTCCTCCATTTTATAATCTTCAGGGAGTCGAATTTTTAAAAGCCCCTCTCGTATGAAGCGAACATTACAGAATTTCTGAAGTAGTAAGTTTTTAATGAGAAGTATTGTACAATATTTTTTTTAAATTTCTATATAAGCTTTATGCTAAGCTTTAAGTCATAAAATATGTAGAAACTAGTTTTACTTTTGTTTTCCAGTCAGTCGTACATTTTTCATATAGATACATATATATAATTTAACATTCTGTCAAAGCAAATAAAACAAACAGTTGGTTAACCAAAAAACAATTTTTATACTTCATTAAGCTACACCTAAATTATTCGTGTTTCTGTTGATTGCTTAAATTACAAAGAAAGTTTGTTAGTAAGTTCCTACCTTAATTTTACTTTGAAAGTTGTAAACTTGCAAAAATTATGATTTATTACTGCTAATGCCTAACTGTAGGTATAAGTTGTTTCAAATAGTTTCGCCTTATCATGCGTGTGGTAAATTTTAACTTTACAAAGTTTAAGAATTACAATAAATATTACTTATATAATAATCGTAGTAACTTATTTTTATATTGCTGGTTTAAATTTTAACTTAAAAGTAACCATCCACACATAATTAAAAGTAAAAATATTTCATTCAATGTAAATATTTCCTTGCTCCAAAATTTATATGAAAAAGCTTCAAAAGCATAAAACTTTGTATTAAAAAATAACTAAAAAAAATTACGTTTGCAAAACATGAACTCGCCTAACAAGTTCTTAACTTGGCGTCTACCAAGTACCGAGTGGACTAGAAAGGCGTTCGTACCGCCTCCACTCAAGTGCACTCAAAATAACAAACTAAACACAGTTTAAACCTAAAACAAAGTTTAATGAAACGTGAAAACCGGTTGTATTGCAATATTTTTAATACATGCTAAATGTCAAATAACTTAGTTAAAACTTTTAAAGTTTACCTCTGACAGATCGGAGTCGCTTATAATTTTTTCGGTGATAGTAGGCTTCTTATCAGCCAGAGCTAAGCCAAGGTACATCACTAGTAACATCACTTTGGGTCCCATTGTGCCAAAACTTACTTCACTATCACTGTCACTCGCGTAAGCCGTCGGAACAGACGCGCGGTGTGTTTCGATACGCGGCGATAAATGCCGTGGACGCGGGAGGCTACGTACGGCGTCTCTATCCTGCTCCCGCAATACAGTCAAAGTACTGTTGGTCAGTCAGTTCGCTGGTCATTCAAATATAACGAATGTTGAGAAGGTCACTAACGGATTTTAAGGTTAATGTCAAATATAATGATGAAGTCTTTTTTTATTGTTTTTTATTTATATTGTATTTTTGATTGATAGTTTAAAAGCTAAATGTTACGCTTATTTTGTTTAGTCTTCTTAGTAATAGCTAATTTGAGCATATTTCATTTTTAATTTTTACTAAATTAGATTGTTTTTACTTATTATTTGGATGATATGAGTATTTTGTCAGTTGCAATTATGTAAAATACATGTTTTATTTAAAGAATAGAGATAGGTAAATTATGCCGATAATTTTTTATATATATACATACTTTAATTAATGGTGTAATTTATATTCTATTTCTATTCTATTACTGATTTAGAAATTGAAGAGATATTTTATGATTTTATTTTTATTCATCTTCCAATGATGTATAGATAAAGATGATAGTCAAACTGATATAGGTGATAGAGGCCATTTCCAACTATTCTTACTCCAAATAACATACTTTGAAATTTTATTGTATCCGAGATATTGTCCATACAAAAAAAATGTGTGCGCAATAAAAAGCTCAAAAAAAGAAATATTTTATGTGTTTTTGTATTGGCGAAAATAAATGAAAAGACAGTCTCTCTTTCAATTTAAGTCAACTCAATAAAAAATTATTTAGTTTATATTATTTGTTAAAAACAAAGCAAATTTAATATAGGTCTATCACAAGTGGTGGAAGAATTAAAATATTATATAAATTAAATATTATATCATTTTCGCTCACCATTTCTGGTGGGTAACGAGATAGAAAACAGTCGGGATTTTAAGCAAAAAAACGTTTTCTCATTTTGTCACCCGATAAACAAAAAATTACAACATTTAAGTGGCTTCATGTTACATAATTAAATGACTTATACCAATAGTCGTTGGAAACACGCAAAATATTATTTTTTGAGCATTTTATTGGGCTCATATAATATTTAGATATTTTTCTTTGAATGAGCAATATCCCGAAAACGTAAAAATTAACGTTAAATAATAGTTATAAATCACCACCTCAATAACCTATATCAATTTGTCTACCAATCTAAGAATCATCCTGTATAATAGAATACAGAATAGTACATACGTAAATTACATAAAAACACCTATTATTTTTTACAAATCACCGTCAACACAATACGACAAATGACAATACATAACAAAACCGAACTCTCACAATAGATTGGGGAAGTATTTCTTTCCATTATACAATCAGTTCTCATCACTTTTATCAGCGCATCGCTATAAGCAGGTAGAAATTGGGAATTCTTTATAAAAACAAGGCACAATTGCTTGCGGGTGTGGGTCGCGCATCTTAAACAGGTATTTCCTGCTGGTACCTCGTGTCAAACGTTCTTATTTTATTATATAAATAATATTAGCTAATGTTGAATACGATATTGAGTGTGACGTGATGACATGTAGCTTATTATCGGTTATATAGTAGTTGCTATCGTTGGGTAGTTGGGTAGGATCTGTTGCGGGTTCGTTTCTTGTGGCCTTGTGTTTTTTTAATATAGTTTTTGTATACATAAATGGGCTGCTTAGCCTGCGTGGCGCAGTGGCAGAAGCGTGTGACTGTAAACGCGACGGTTGTGGGTTCGATTTCCAATTGGGGATTGGTGAATTATAATAATTTTAATTTTAATTTCTTCGCTCTGGTGGCGAGATAAAGCGCGGCGTTGAGCTCCGCCACTAAGCACACAAGATCTTCAGAATTCGGTGGAGTGTCTTAATATTAGGTACCCTCTGCCTACCCTGCTGCGTGCGAGATACAGCGTGAAGCTGAATATTTTCATTCCTTCCCTCTGGTAACAAGACAAATCTCAGTGTTACGCTCCGCCACTCCACATGCAATGCCTCGAAAATTCAGTGGAAAGTTGAGAATGGAGTGTCTTAAATCTAAGTTCCTCTGCCTACACTGTTATATGCGGGATACAGCGTGAAGCTAAAAAAAGACTTAAAACCTAAAAAAACGACATTATTTTTATATAGGTAGTTTAATCAGGCCAATCCATTTTATTATATCTCAAAGAGCCAAAACATACTAAAATCTACGTAAAAAAATATATATTTACTACTAAAGCTAAAATATAAATATTTTAAAAATATTTATATTTTAAAATCGCAAACCTTGTGATGTCAATGGTCATTATTAACTTTGTACACTACAACATTGTCAAATATAGAAATGTACTGAATGATATTCCCCTAATAAAATATGACGAATGATAGGAAGCTCTATTTCTCTATGAAGAGTGAAAATGCTCGAGTGTTTAGGATATTTGTAAAATATTTATTTGAAAAATGGTATCTATATAATATTATTGAGGACAGTCGTGGCGCAGGGGCACAAAGTGTGACTGTAAAACTGACTGGTTGTGGTTTCGATCCCCACTCGACGAGATGAAATATTTACTTAAATTTATATTTCCATTTCTTCGCTCTGGTGTCGAGGCAAAGCGCATTCTGCCACTTAACACGCAATGCCTACAGAATTCAGCAGAACGTGAGGAGCGGAGTGTCTTAACACTAGGTTCCCTCTGCCTACCCTGCTGTGTGCGGTATACAGCGTGAAGGTGATTTAATTTTAATTTTTATTTTTTTTACATAATATTATATATAAAATGTATTTTGTGATGTTATTAGCCTCGAGGACGTTGGCGCAGCCGGCACTCCATCTGACCGTAAACACGACGGTGAGTTTGATTCCCAATTGGGGTAATAATAATTTTCATTTTCTCTCCAGTAACAAAATCAAACGGGCGCCTAGTATTGATACTTAACACGCTTTGTTTCGAAAATTGGGCGTAAAGTGGGGAACGAAGTGTTATAACACTTGGTTCCCTCGGCCTATCCTGCTGTATGCGGAATACCTACAGTTAGAAGCTAAAAAGTATATTTCTATTACATCCATTGTTATTTAAGTCTATCTATCTATATTTGTGAAGAACGTTGTAATAAAGAAATAAATGGCCTATTATTTTTCTCGTTTTCTAGCATCGCGTTAAAATAAAAGAATAAAAATGTTATTTACAGTAGTTTTAGAAACTTCTGAAATTTCAACCTGCTATATTCCGTAATGAAAACAAGATTAAAACAGACACGACCGCTCAACTGTGGTCATCGAAACACTCATCTTATATTCAAATTTATGAGCTAGTTTCGACTGAGGTTATTAAACATCGTCTTTCTCTAGTCATAATGTATTGAGGTGGTATTTTGGCGAAGTGTACGGAGTAAAATATGATTATTTTTGTCTACTACTAATATGTATCTGTATTTAAATAATATATTAAAGTATATTTTTTAGATAAACAAAATAAAAAACATTACGATTCCAGTCTGTTTTCAGATAGTTAAGGTTATCTTACTAAAAGATAAGTTTTTAGTCGTTTTATCCCGCACATAACAGAGGGAACCTGATGAAACTCTCGACTTTCCACTAAATTCTGGAGGCATTGCGTTTTTGTCTCGTTACGCCGCGCTTTTGTCTCGTTACCAGACCGAGGAAATGAAAATATTAAATGTTTAATTTTCTCGAATGGGACTCGACCCCACGACCTTTTGCGTTTACAGTCCCTGCACTCCAAGGCTAGCTGCAGTAAAAGATAGGTTGATATCATACATTTATAGATAACTGTGGTACAGTGGTACAAACTGTACATGAGGTGGTTGCGACTTCACAAAATATCAATCGTTTGGATTTCGAAACCCTACCGTGGTCTCGATCAACTGCAATAAAAAAAATATAGAACAAAATATAATTAATTAATTTCGGCAGAATAAAGTTAGTTAATAAATAAAACATACTCAAAATGTAAGAAATTGTACTTATTTCCAATTATTAATGATATCTGTATTATGTAATTAAGTTTAATTTTTGAATTTTTTTTGAAAAATTTGATATGACTTTTGAAACGGCGCTTGTGAGGCGGGCGTTAATAACTGCGACACAGTTTCAGTAGTTATTATAGTCTTAAACTATTTTTGTAATGCACGAAAATTTTTGAAATAAATAAAAAAAAATCTTTTAATAAATATTATATATTGCTAAAGATTAAAGCTTAAGAAGAAGAATTCCTTTATAAATACTCAAGCTATTTCTTCTGCGTACCTTTGGATAAGTCCACGGTAAACATATTCTAAGGAAAGCATAGTTGTCGTGGTTCCCGTAAATATTATCAAAAATATTTTATTATAAGATATCTGTAATAATCTTTCAGGTAAAATAGTATCTGTATATTATAAAATTTGAAATGAGGCCTGTTGTGGCGCAGCGGCACGAAGTGTGACTGTAAAACCGACTGGTTGTGGGTTCGATCCTCAGTCGAGGAGATGAAATATTTACTTAAATTTATATATTTCCATTTCTTCGCGCTGGTGTCGAGGCTAAGCGCGGCGTTGAGTTCTGCCACTCAACACGCAATGCCTCTAGAATTCGGCAGAAATTGGGGAACGGAGTGTCTTAACACTAGGTTCCCTCTGCCTACCCTGCTGTGTGCGGGATACAACGTTAAGCTGAGAAAAAAAATAATGTAAATTGTCAAGTGAATGGATAAGCGATCGAAAACAAATATATATTACTTATTTAGAAAATGTATAAAATTTGAACGTAGCGGAACTCGAACCCGCGCCTCTTGGAAACGGACCAGGCGCTCTGACCGTCCATACCGACCGACCGACCGACTGACTGAGCCGTAAGTTAGTGTTAAAAATAAATATATATTAAATCAAAAAAATCTATATTGCATTCCTCGGTAGTTAGAAGTTTTATATATCATTATTTTATATGATAATTTATCATTTAGTAGAAAGAAGCAATTAATTATGCATTTTCTATTGAACCAGACATATATGAGCCTCTTGAGGACAAATCTGTATAAGTATTCACTATATTAAAAGTTTATATTGGATCTTTCTTTACATATTGTATTTATTTTGTAAATTCAATTCCGAATAGTATTGACAACGAAGTGTTTTAATACTAGGTTCCGAGGTTCCTTTCCCCCCTACTAATATAATAAAACGGAAGGGTGGGGGGGAATCACATTTACATTTATTTTTTTTTGTATGAAAGCTGCGTTTCCCAGGAGTGTCATAGGCTATATAACGTCATGATGCAATTTTCAGTTACTTTTAAATAACAAAATAACAATACATTTAATAATGAACGCAATCGAATTGCTTTTAGCTCGTGTGCTACAGAAATGATTTAATATACGTCAGTATATTATACTACAAAAACATTCAATTTCATTAGTTCTTAAATAAAGTCCATGGCACCATATATCTATCTCTTATAAATAAGTAACAATAAAGAATTTTGTAACTAAAAATAATTGAAAATTGCAAGGTGATATTTCACAATATTTTATTTAACATGGACATTGAAACTTACGAGCGAAAGTTAGTTCAAATTCACGGAAATTTAATGAAGATATTTTTTGGTTTTATATCATGAATTTTGGACGTATACATTTCGAGAAAATGTAGAATTAAAATAATTCATCTCTCCGTTTACGGCCGCAAGCCTGGTTCGAGTCCCACAAGCAATCATCTTCTCATGCAGCCACGTAGTACTTGCACTTTTTAAATAAATAAATAAATCAGCTTCACGCTGTATCCCGCACACAGCAGGGTAGGCAGCCCTCTGCCTAACCTAGAGTTAAGACACTCCGTTCCCCACTTTCTGCCGAATTCTGGAGGCGTGTTGAGTGGCAGGACTCAACGCCGCGCTTAACCTCGACACCAGAGAGAAGAAACGGAAATATAATTTAAGTAAATATTTCATCTCCTCCAGTGGGGATCGAACCCGTCGGATTTACAGTCACACCTCGTGCCGCTGCGCCACGACTGGCCTCAATAAATTATATAATCTATTTGTTGGCATATGCAGCATAATAAAATAATTAATGAATGAGTGAATGATGAAATAATAAAAGTAGGAGCTATGCGTGCGAAGCCGCGGTTGGGCAGCTGGTTGATAATATGTGATAAGTTCTTTGATTTTCACGATTATTACACATTTTAAATAAAACTATTTTAACCGGATTAATCGCGTATATTTTGTATAATTATTATGTAAACTGACAGAAGAATGCCACCTCAGTCTACCCGTGACCACGGACTACTGCAAAGTGTTCGAAACGTCGGGTTTCCAAAAATGTATAAAAATACAAAATATACGCGATTAATCCGGTTAAAATAGTTTTATTTAAAATAATAATATGTGTATCATATCACCATTGGATATGCATGTTTTATACATATAATATAAATAGTCCACGTGATTCTTGTTCGTATAGTAGGTGTAATGCAAAATTTTTCATTCCACCTTGATATTTCTTCTGTCGTTAGTGATATTTATCTGAGAGTGTATCTATATATGAAAAATAATTATTTTGGAAGAGAGAATCGTCTCTCTTGATCTATAACGTCATCCTCATCATATTCTAACAAAAGAACAAAAAATTGTACGCAGACTCAGATTTATGAATTACAAGACTAGGCTTTACAAGGAACGCCGTGTAGCTAAACTAAAATTGCTGCGAAGAAATTCAACGCATCCGCTTCAAGAATAATAATATCAATCCAGTAGTAGTTAAGCAAGGCCAAGTTGGCCTCGAAGAAACTGGGGGTCATCAACAGAGCGAGACGGTACTTCACGCCAAAACACCGTTTGGCCCTATATAGGACCTAGGTTCGGCCTCATATGGAGTACTGTTCACATCTCTGGGCTGGTGCACCCACATTTATCATGGGGAGTGTTCTGAAGAACTGTTTGGCCTGTTACCTGCCGCCTAATTTTCTAACCGCATAGTACTTACTTACTTAGTACTACGTCACAAGTTAAAATATCATCCACACCACCTGGATACGTGGCAATCCTCTACTGTGCGGTTTCGTAGGAACTTCCTTCCACGCGCCACAGAACTGTGGAATGGCCTACCCGCGGCAGTTTTTCCGGGACCATATGACATGGGTACCTTCAAAAAGCGCGCCTATCTCCACCTTAAAGGCCGGCAACGCACCTGTAGCTCCTCTGGTGTTGCACGGAGCTCCTCTGGTGTCGTGGGCGATGGTAATCACTTACCATCAGGTGACCTGAACGCTCGTTTGCCTTGTCCTTTTCCATAAAAAAAAATTATGCAGTAGCGGTACTGAAAAAAGTTGTCAGTTCCTAAGAGATATTGAATTTAAACATTATATTTTTCGAATTTAAAGAGCGAATTTATCATGAAGACATTGTAAGTTGTAATAATTGTGAAATAGAAAATCTCCAACTTCATATAAAGTGATATTGTATATTTTTTTTACTAACTATGTTAGTTCATTATTGAAAGTTTTAAAAAATATATACATCCCATCTTCTAAACAAGTTACTTTGTAAGCTTCATAAAAACGCTGCTATCTCTTAATTTATTAATCATGGAACAAAATTCAAGCTGCAACATAGTAGTGAAGTATAACGTGACTTTTTCACTAGAAATGGAAAATCTTGTAAGTTTTTAGAATACAAACTCACAAGACATAATGCACACTGCAAAACTAAATGAATCAACTACATAAAAGTTACCAGCTTCAACCAAAAGAACGGTAAAGGTGAAAAAATTGTAATCAAAACAATGAAGAAAGGATACAAGGGACTTAGAAGAAAACCTCAAAAGAACTGATCAATCGTGGTTGTAATGAATTATTGTGGATAAGACACCTCGCTCCTTACTTTCCGCTGTATTCTCGAGGCATCGCGTGTCGCATGGCGGAACTCAACGTAACGCTTTGCTTCGAAACCAGAGCGAAGAAATTAAAATATTAAATATTTAATTTCCACGAATGAGAATCGAACTCATAACCTATCGCGCTTACACTCACACACTTGAGCCCCTGCGCCACAATTGGCCTCAAATTTATATATGTAACATTATTATAGGATGCTCAAAAAGCTGGAAATAAAAACATTTCCCATACATGGCCTAAATATATATATGTATATAGTTATATTGCTGTTTGATGTCTGTCGTTTCTGCCAAAAAGCAAGGGGTGATAGAGAGCCCTCAGACAGGAGTAATTGTCGAGTGTTGTACATATTTATACGTATCTTCCTTTATTTTGATATAATGGATCTCAGTGAGAAGGAAACTAGGGACGTCGAATAAAGTAGTCATATGAACGCTTGTATATATCAACGAGAGTCAAGAGTCTTGCGGTGAGGTACCTTTATAATTGCTGTAAATACGTATGTAGGTGTAACATATTTTTGTGGTAGTTTTGAAAGTCGCTGTATTGTCTTACATAGTTGTCAATTTTATTTTTTATTTATAATTAAAAAAGCCAGTCGTGGTGCAGGCGCATAAACGTGCTTCTGTAAAAGCGGCAGGTTGCGGGTTCGATCCCCATTCGAAGAAATGGAATATTTAATATTTTTATTTCGAAATTAAATTTTGTTATCAAATAAAATCTGTACACTAAAGATATCGATTAAAATATCATGTTTCAATTCAAATAAAACAGAACTCGTGTGTTAAGAATACTAAGCAGGCACCTAGGGCGCCTTTAAAAATTTAAAGAATATAAATATAAAACAAAGGCACGTTTGTCTGGTCTCGGCGATTTTGCGAGCGTGTTTAGAATAAGCCTACAAAATCAATTTTTTGTTATAACAATTATGCAGAAACAATTTAAATATTTTACTGACTCAATTTCCTGCGTATTAAATTATATTTTATGATAAAATAAAATTAAGGTTATAAATATTTTAGAGAATTATTCTCAGTATTCCTATATTAATTTATTTAATATGGTGTGGGACTGTAGGTTATTAATTGACATCTTTTTTTTTTCAATTCATTTCTTCACGCTGTATCCCGCACATAGCCGGGTAGGCAGAGGGAACCGGGGAACTTAATATTTCTACATTCTATTCCCCATTAAGAGTGACACTTAAGTTCCTTACTTTTCGCCGAACTGTGGAGTCATTTTGATTTTGAATGGAAAAACTCAACGCAGCGCTTTTGCCTTGTTACAAAAGCGAAGAAATAAAAATATTAATAAATCATAATTCATTATTTAACACGCAATGTCTTCAGAATTCGGCAGAAAGTGGGGAATGGAGTGTCTTACACTAGATTCTCTCTGCCTACCCTGCTGTGTGCGGGATACAGCGTGAAACTGATTAATAATTCAATTCTGCGATAAAAAATCAAACCACAACCATCGCGCTAACTAAGCTGCGAGGGTTACAATACTTTTAAGCATTTTAATAAAAAAAATAATTATGCCTCCTTTTTTATGGAAAATTAAGTATATACAATTTAAGGCGTAAAAAAATAACATGGCGAATATTTAAATATATAAAAAAAACCCTAATATAGCACGATCGGATCGTTAATTAGGTACGCATGGTGACAGCAAAATGATCTAATGAAAATGTAAAGGCGCAATTTGGCAAGAGTTCTGTTGCTTATTTAGGCTAACATGACATTAGGGTTATGCATAATAAAGTTGTTAGAGTTCGAAGCACTGGCTCCAGGCCAGAATGCGTAACGATATATGTTGACGAAAAATTTTGTTGCGAAACCTGCTTCTCGTGACGTCTAATTATAAGTTGGAAACACAGAAATTATGGGGAAAAAGCCGATAAAACTACATAATATTATAACGAACTATATTTTTTTAATCTAAATTTATAATCCCGGTCGTGGCGCAATGGCACAAGCGTGTGGCTGTGAAAGAGACAGGTTGTTGGGTTCGATTCCTAATCGGGGAAATAAAATATTTAATATTCATTTCTTCGCTCTGATGTCGAAGCAAAACGTGGCATTGAATTCCGCCACTCTATATGAAATGCCTCCAGAAATCTGCGGAATGTGGGATGCAGGATATGAATTAAGACTGCATATTTTTGAGCCAAAACGCCAAAATTAAGTCGACTAACGAAATCAAAGAACAATGTAGAAATATTTTTAAGCTATAAAAATATTTTTAAGAAAGTTCCACGTTCCCAACATGTTCAGCTGAAGCTTTAGATTAGACCGCTCGTCGCTTGAAAAGACTTATAACGCCAATACTTGGATTTAGTGGACTCAAATAAATCTAAAAGGATGAGTGTAAAACATAAAAATAGAAATATTTTAAGTTTTCAAATATGCTTTTAAAGCAATATTTTTTCGTATATATACGAGTAGCATATAAGAATGTGCATACATTTTTTTAGCGTCACGCTGTATCCTGGATACAACAGTGTAGGCAGAGAACTTAGTGCTAAGATACTCTGTTCTCCAGTTTGGAATTCCCAATTTCAAGTTCTGGAGGCATTACGTGTTGATTGGCAGAAATCAACGCCGCGCTTTGCCTCGACACCACAGCGAAGAAAATGGAAATATTAAATATTTTATTTCCTCGAGTGGAAATCGAACCCAAAACCTGTCGCGTTAACATATTTTGATCCTACGTCACGACTGGCCTTAATAATTTTTAAATATGAAACTTGTATAGCTGCATCGCTCATTTGGGACAACAATTATTTGTTTGTACTTTTCAAATTATTGCAGGTGAGGTAACCAGAGTTTTTAAATAATCTTCTTATATATTAATTTTTTTTTCATCTTCACGCTGTATCCCGCATATAGCAGTGTAGGCAGTTGTAACCTAATGTTAAGACAATCGGTTCCCCACTTTCCGTCGAATTTTCGAAGCATTGCGTGTTGAGTAGCGGAACTCAACGCCGTGCCTTTTGCCTTATTATCAGAAAGTGAAATGACAATAATGATAAATAATAATGCCTTCCCCCGAGCGTGAATCGAACCCACAAACGTAGCGCCAACAGCCACATAGCCTAAAGTTGCCTTGTGCACCGGCGTCATGCTACGCCACGGCGTTTAATCTTTAGAACATACATTGGTTTATAATATATATTTCACAATTCGATAAAAACTACTTTGGAATACATAAAATAGTTAAAAGTCCAATAAATAAGTTAGTGCACATTTGTACCTAGGGTATCCTGAGTCTGGAAATATGAGGGGAGCTCGGAAGTACGCGCGGGTTATTGAGTGAACCTTTGCCACAAAAAGCGTAGCGTAAATCAATTGTAATGTGCAAATGTTCCAAAAATGCTCAAATATCGTTTATTTTTTTTTATTTTTGTGTTAAAATTAAAATTGTAATAATTTTAAAAAAATAATTTTAGCACAAAAAAATGTGTTATTTTCAAATTTTAATCTTAATTATGTTTAAATTATAAAGGATAGTTTTCAAAACAGAAATTGAATTTAAATGTAAACAAAATGAACGGTATGCTTAGTAGTTAGAGTGCTTGAACGGTTTCCGGTAGAAGCGGGTTCAAATTATACTACGTTATTCCACATTCCACACTTAGAAAAGAAAAATATTGTTTAGTAAAAAAACGTATAAAAATTTTGAACGCAGCGGGATTTGAACCGGCGCGTTTTAGAAACCGTCCAAGCTCTGTTCGTCTTATTTATAGTCAGGTATTACTTATAAGGCGTCCAAATATTGCAAAGTTTAGCTTAGATATTCTGTGGTCAGCAATTATGTAGCACAAAATACGATGAAGTCACGGCAACCAATATCAGAACACGCTAACGAATATGCGAAACTAGTGTCGTTTAACTACAGAATACGCCCGGATGGACGCCAGCGGCAAAGTTGATAGTTGTTCAACCGAAATCAATTACATAGTTATAATAGGGAAATGTATCACAACAAATTGGGTGTACAGTGTAGTGAATTTTATCTTTGTATTTATATATATGAATATATTAGTTGGTATATTTGTTTTAATGGGATGTGTGTTGTTCTGTGCCGTGTGATCCCGGCCTAGAATAGGATTATCCTGGTACTGGTGGTGTAAGAGGCGACTAAAGTACGTATGGTAGAGTCACGTCGCCAGCAATGGCAACACGCATGGGCAGACCCGACCGGATCATTACCACCCCCGACATTTAAAACCGGCGTTGAGTAGTAGCTTTATGCCACTGCGTTTCGCATCAGGTAATGCCGGGCTTCGGCGCCCAACCAACCTTAAAGGCAGGCAACGCACCTGTTGCTCCTCTGGTGTTGCACGGGGTCGTGGGCGGCGGTAGTCACTTACCATCAGGTGACCCGAACGCTCGTTAGCCTTGTCCTTTTCCATAAAAAAAATATAAACAAAGTTGTTATTTTTAGGGTTCCGTATCTTTTAAAAAAAAAGCAACACTTATAAAATCACTTTACTAAATATGTTAAGAGTTAACTTGTATACAGTATAAGTAGAAGCTAATAGTACAACAGCGAAATCTTCAAAGTTTTCTAAAAGATCTCAGTCTGTCTGTATATCATCAACGTACGGTTGAGTGCTAGTTAGTGGTTGCAGGTCCCAACTCTGAGCTCTTCAACCTCACGCGGTATACGAAGAAAAAAACTAGTGTAGTTATTTATCACCTATTTTTCACTTATTTTTAAAAGACGTTGATGCCAGTCAGGACGCAGAAGCACAAAGTGTGATTGAAAACGCGATAGGTTGTGGGTTCGATTTCCGCTAGAGGAAATGAAATATTTTAAAAAAGCAAAGCGGCTTTCAGTTCCGCCACTCAACATGCGACACCTCTAAAATTGGGCTGAAAATGGAAAATGGAGTGTCTTAACAATAAATTACCTCTGTCTACTATTAGGTGAATGAATAAGTTCTCGCTGTTTTTTGAAAGACGGCGTTGCGGCACTCTGTGCATGGAATTTCGTACGGTAACGAATCACTTAAGTAGTACTATATGTAACCTCAAATTATAGTAGAATAGTGTTTACTACAGTGTCAACTACATATTTATTTTCCCTTTGTGAAAATGTGTACTTTTGTGCCAAATAAAGTGTTTTTGCGGGGAATTTTATTGCACTGCTTTATTCAGAAAAAATCTGCAGCAGAAGCACACAGAATTCTCGTTGAGACAATGCTTTGTCGAATACAACGTGCAGAGACTGGTTTAGGCGCTTCAAAAGTAATGATTTTGACCTTGAAGACAAAGAGCGTTCTGGAGCACCGACAAAATTTGAAGACAGAATTGGAGGCATTGCTTGAAGAAGATCCATGTCAGACGTTAGTAGAGCTCGGGAAAACGTTACAAGTAGATGCGTCAACAGTTTCAAAACGTTTAAAAGCGTTAGGAATGATCCAAAAGCAAGGGCATTGGGTGCCGTATGAGTTGAAGCCGAGAGACGTAGAACGACGTTTTCTCATGTGTGAATTGTTGCTTCAACGGCAAAAGAGAAAAGGTTTTCTGCACCGTATCGTCACTGGGGATGAAAAGTGGATTCACTACGACAATCCAAAGCGAAAAAAATCGTGGGGCATGCCGGGTCACGCATCAACATCGTCGCCAAAACCAAATATCCATGGTTCTAAGCTTCTTCTCTGCATTTGGTGGGATCAGCAGCGCTTAATTTATTATGAGCTGCTTAAAACTAATGAAACTATCACGGGAGCTCGCTATCGACTTCAGTTGATGCATTTGAGTGGCGCTCTGAAAGAAAAGCGGCCACTATACGAGCAGAGATACGACAAAGTGATTTTATTACATGATAATGCTCGGCCACATGTGGCAAAACCAGAAGAAGAAAGCCGAAGAAGCCGAAAAATGGTTGGATTCCTGGATTGCCTCGAAAGATGAGTCGTTTTTCCGACAGGGGATTCAATTGCTACCAGAGAGATGGGAGAAAGTGGTCTCTAATGATGGACAATACTTTGAGTAATGTAAGCATTATATTTTAAATTAATTAAAAAAAAAAAACAGCGAGGACTTATTCAAGGTCTTAATAATTAATAAATTTATTAAAATAGCATGCCATTTTAATAAATTCTACATCTATTTTAATAAAATCTACATTTAACTTTAAATTATTTTCATATAATTTCTATTGACATTTGTTATTTTGTTTTAAGTTTGACTTTAAATTTAAATTATACACTGCTCTTGTTTACTTTAATATGTTGGTACCGAAATTACAGGGCTGCGGCACCGGTGTGGACATGCCGCAAACCATTTTGAGGGCGACGTTTTTTATAATCCGGTCCAATTACAAAAAATAACTTAATTATATATTTATTTCGATGAGGCCAATCGTGGCGCGGTGGCATAAAATGTGACTGTAAACACGACTGGTTATGGGTTCTATCCTCACACGAGGAAATGAAGTATTTATTTATATTCATATTTTCATTTTTTCCCTTTGGTGTGGAAGGAAAGCGCGGCGTTGTGTTCCGCCATTCAAAACGCAATGTCTCCAGAATTCGACGAAATTGAGGAACGGAGTGTCTTAAAACTAAATTGCCTCCGCCTACCCTACTGTGCGCGGGATACAGAGGGAAGCTGGTTTTTTTTTATTTCGGTGATCGTGATGACAATGTTATCTTGTAATTATTTATATTTATTTTAAATAATGAGGTTCACCATGGAGGATAATTATAATAGTCGATCGAGCCGCACTCAGTGGAGCAAGTTCCGCCGCACTCAACACGCACTTCAGGACTCCGAAGAAAACAAGAGAATAAAATATCTGTGAAGGGTCAGCTAGGATCTCTATATGAATGAAACTGAAAATAAAACTAAGATATATTGCATCGTATTGAATATTTATAGGAATATACATTAGAATTTACGTGTAGGTAAATTATCCTACCTACAGAAGCTGCATATCGTAAGAATTCGTATAACTTAATGAACGCATATATTTTCAATAAAAAATCAACAAATATTTTGCCAAAATCTGGTTTTTCCAATTAAATTAGATCTAAGATTTAAATCCATTACAATAGAAATCAATTGAAGTAATCTAGATCTAGAATATTTTTACCTATTTTACCTATTTTTTATAATCCTTATCTTAATTGTGGCATAGTTGAGATGAGACTATTTGAGCACACAGTTTCTATATTACACAATGTATCTATATTATTTGTTCTTGGTTGGTAATTTTTGTCGAGTGCAAATATCAAATGTTGGCTTTATTTTAAAGAAATAATACTATCGACCCAAACGGGGATTCACCGATTTAAAGTACCTATTGTATATTACAGCCAAATCATCCAAAATAATTACCTAAGTTGTAGCTTATATGTTATTCTGATGTATAAACAACATTACTGTAAAGTTTTATCTAGATAAGTTTAGCAGTTTTTGCTTGAAAGTAAAAGAAACATATTTATAATAATAATACAAATATCACATTTAATGTACAAATACTACCGTTTAGTAAGCCAATAAACAATGTATGAAATGTAACACTTTTTTCCTTTCCTTCACGAGATGAAAGGCTGGCTGGACGTCGGACGCGAAACAATGTGGCGCCTAATAGGATTTGGTACAGCTGTACAAAATCTATGGCCAACTGGTAGAGACGTCTAAGTCAATGTGTGTAGTTATTAGCGAATATTCGAGCTATTGTATTCTGTGAAATAAATTTAATAAACATTTGAGACCAGTCGTAGTGCAGCGGCACTAAGTGTGACTGTAAAACCGACAGGTTGTGGGTTCGATCACCACTCGAGGAGACGAATATTTACTTAAATTTATATTTCCATTTCTTCGCTCTGGTGTTGAGGCAAAACGCGGCGTTGAGTTCTGCCACTCAACACGCAATGGCTCCAGAATTCGGCAGAACACTAAGGTCCCTCTGCCTACCCTGCTGTGTGCGGGATACAGCGTGAAGCTGATTTATTTTTTATTTTTAATAATTTTGTAATATATATGTTTGATCGAAGCTATATTTGCTATTCCTTAGGCGATTGATAAAAAAATACACTGTTCTGTTCTGAATCAGGCTGGGTACACAGACAGAGTTTAACAATAATGTGTTCTATTTTCTAATTAGTACCTAATTTAATCATGTTTGATGATAAGAATCAACGTCCGCTTGCCCTCGCTTTAGTTAAATCTATTATTTTTCCAATTTTCCGGCACATAGGAGATAGACCTGGGAACCTAGTGTCTCTCCATTTCTATTAAATCACTGCCATTCTCCGCTTTCCGCGGAATTCTTGAGATATTGTGTGTTGCGATTGAATTAATAGAAAATGAAAATATTAAATAATTCATCTCCTAGTAGGAATCAAAATCACAACCGCCGCGTATATAATCACACGCTTGTGCCCCTGCGCCACCACGCCCTTTCTTTTGTCTTGTCTAATTTCTGTTAATAAAATACTTGCTAAGCAAGAATATAACCTACAGCTATCGCACATATGCACATAGTTTCCAAACTGTTCAGCATAAAATGATAGTGATGATGCCGTATAATTTATTAATAGAAAATCGTTACATCTAATATTATTCTTTGCCGTGTAATCCCGGCCTAGAATAGGATCATCCTGGTACTGGTGGTGTCGTAAGAGGCGACTAAAGTACGTGTGGTAGAGTCACGTCGCCAGCAATGGCAACACGCATGGGCAGACTCGACCGGATCATTGCCCGGGGGTGGTAATGATCCGGTCGAGTCTGCCCATGCGTGCATGCATTTAAAACCGGCGTTAAGTAGTGACTTTATGACTACAAAATAAACAACTGAAAGTTAGAGTAAGAGTTTTAAACAAATGTTCCTAGCTTATACAAAATCCTAAAATGTTCAATACAAACGAGAATCTTTACTATCTAGATAACATGGCAAGCCTCTATAAATTGCTGCCAGTGAGGTGTGCTGAAGACAGGAACAATCACGTAGCCTCTAAAGGCTGTTTTCCATTATATACGTAGATTAAGAAAAGAAAAATAAGTTTAAGATTACGGTCCTTAGAATATATTATAATATAATAATTTTAAAATAAGTATTTTGAGGCCAGACACAAGCGTGTGACTTTAAGCGACAAACTGTGGGTTCGATTTCCAATCTAGGAAATGAAATATTTATTTACAAAATGTTTTAATTTTTTCGCTGTGGTGTCCAGGCAAAGCGCGGCGTTGAGTTCCGCCCCTCAAAATACAATACCTCCTAAATTCGGCGGAAAATAGGGAACGGAGTGTCTTAACACTAGGTTCTCTCTGCTTACCCTGTTGTGCGTGCAATACAATGTGAAGTTAAAAACTATGCTTTTTATAATATTGACGTAAAATAAATAACACAAGCCTTTAAAAAGACAATTAAACAGTCAAAAATAAAGTATATACTATATGTTACGTACCATATGTTAGAGAATACTTCCGAAAAGTCAAATAGATTCATGTTTATTTTTCTAGTAAGGTATGGTTTATCTTTCTATTTTTTTCGTGTATGACGCAGTTGTGCTTGTGACATAACCACCCGTATGTAGCAAATCTGACTATACAGTTAAATGCTGTGGGAAAAGTTTTCCTCAGTAAGAATTTTACTGAGGCCAGCTGAGGTGCACAAGCAAGTGACCATAAACGCGACGGTCGTGGGTTCGATGCCCAATAGGAGAAATTAAATATTTTATATTTTCATTGCTATGACGTTTATTACATACGTTATTATCATCGGCGGGAGAATTTTGCGAAAAGTGGGGAATGGAGGAGTCTTAACACTAGGTTTCCAGGTTTCCCTAGTCTATCCTGCTATGGACGGAAAGCTACAGCGTGAAGCTAAAAAGTCTCCAAGTAGGTACACAATGTATAACGTGTCCTAGTAGATGACTGCAAATAAAGTTAAAGTAAACATCGAAACCTCTATCGTGACCCAAAATTTTATTTAAAATTTTACATAAAACTTTGTACTCAAAACGTGTTATTCTGAAACTGTAGTGTACCCGATCGTATGAGCGTAAAAACCTAACCAATTTTCCTTTTTGATGCGCCTCTCGATCAAAGGCCGCTCGGTGAAGCGACGGCAAAATTCGTTCTTGGCTCATAAAATTCATTACGTGATCCTATGTAAATTATGCCTTGTTTTGTAGCCATTTAAATAAAATTGTACACAATATTCAAACCAAAATACTTTATTTTTATATGGTTTACAATTTTGATATTAGTATTAGTTCACATTATTCGAGAAACTTACTTACAAGCCAAAGTTAATATATATTACAACAAACCATTACTTCTTTTATTTATCTCTTATTTTTGTCCCTTTTATCGATGTAATAAAATAAATCAACATAATTATATAAGTTGCAACACGCGTATAAGAATTTCGACGTAGCTTGATGAGGACGTATGGCTTAAGGGTCAGAATGCTTGTACGGCTTCCAAAAGGAGCGGCTTCAAATTCTGCTACGCTCAAACACTTCACTCACTAAGAGTGAATAGACCGAGTGATTAAATTGACTGATCAGATTTACTCAAAACTATTAAATAATAAAATTATACTGTATTTGTATTTATATTTGAATATTTATACAAATAAAATAAATAATAATATACATATAATGAAATTCATTAAGGTATCATTAAAAATGATAATTATCACATTGGACGGCTTTGCTGTTTGTTATTGCAATTACCACAGATACTATGCGAAATTTCGCTTCTAATTAGTTTATCATTATTTGATTGTAATAAATTTGTAATTATTTATAAATTAAAGAATAAACTATATATCTACTTATATATGTATGTTTTTTTAAATGTTTTGCTTCACGCTATATCCCGCAACAGTACATAATAGGGTAGGCAGAGGAAACCTGGGAACCTAGTGCTAAAACTCTCTTCTGCTAATTCTAGAGGAATTGCGTGTTGAGTAGCGGAGCTTAACGCCACGCTTTACCTCGTTAAAAGAGCACGGAAACGAAAATATGAAATATTACCCCTGCGCCAGAACGCCCTCAATTAATATATTTTATTTTTTAAAGTAAAAAGCGAGAGCGAGCGAATTTTGTAATTGTAACTAACAGTAAAATAGCCGTAGCTCCTCTGGTGTTGCACGGGGCCGTGGGCGGCGTTGATCACTTACCATTAGGTGACCCAAACACTCGCTTGCCTAGTCCTTTTTCATAAAAAAAAAAAAACAATAAAATATAAATACACTTTATGGCGAATTTACCAAGAAAGTTGTAAAAAATAATATAATAATAAAATTGTCATGTGTATATATAAAGTGCACATATTATGTTACTTATACATTTATTCACAATAAAATTTAATATCCTTGACGCTGCTTGCTTTAAGCCCCTATTTATTTTTGAGAGCAAGCAGTAGTAACGTAATTTTTGCTCGCCTGTAATAGACTTAATAACAAATTAAGCATATATGTTGTAATATAAATTTCACATAGGATTTTTTGTATATATATATATATATATATATATATATATATATATATATATATATANTATAACTTTAACTGAATTTTTAATAATCATTCAGTCAATCAGGAAATCAATTACACTGTTGATCCATAGTGGTTAAAAAGTCATAAATTATAAGTAAGTATTGGTCAAATGCCATTCGGCTTTGATAATTTAATAAAATATTATATGAAAAGACTACAAAATCTAGAAGTAAGCAATCTAAGAGTAGGTACCGTTCCCGAGGCGTAAGCTGAGCTTTGCATTTGTGTGAGTCAGACGCGGTCCGAAGGGGGAGGTCATAGGGGACATGACCCTCCCCAAAATCGGACATGTTAAATTAAAATAGCTCCAAAAATGTTCGAAATAAATAAATAATTGGTGAGTGGGGTAGCTTAGCTATTGGCGATTTTATATTGTTATGAATCCTGCTAATTAATACGCTTCTTCCGAAAATGATGACAATGCTTCTCCTTGTCCTAACATATCCCATATTGTTTCTGGCAACTCTTTCTAAAGGTGATGTAATAGCAGACAGGTAATTTTCTACGCTAAGACATGTCAAAACTTGGTTGATAGCAAACATGTTAGAAGACAGTCTGACAAGTTTAGCACTTCTTAATATTCATCCAGAGAAAGCGCAAAATATCTCAAATATTAGAAATAGAAGACTTCCATTTATTTTATAATGTGTGTAAAAAAACATAATAAAATTGTTTATTGTTCAATAGTCTAATTTACTCGATACATTATTATATTAGTGACCTTTCCCCCCAAAACTTTGGGCTGCGACCGCGCCTGGTGTGAGTACACACTCCGGCACAGGTAGTGTAGGTGTGACGACGACGGCTTCACGTGTTTAATTCTTAATATCTTATTTTTGTTCGATTCATTGAAAAGTGAAAAAAAAAAACATTTATTTGACTAAGCAGTAAAATAAGAAAAAAATATAGTTACAACGCTGGTTTTGATTATATTCTCGTAATTAATACAACCACTGCAACGGACGGATTGATATATTCTTTTATATTCATTTTTTTAATTTAGATTTTTTTCTATTGATGACTAATAATAAATTTTTAAAAATGTTTTTCTCTGGTTCTGCTTTTGATAAAAGCTAAGAAATAAACCTACCTAATTTAAAAAAAAAACCTTCAAAACTTGCGACGTGTCAAAGAGATAAGCTTTTTTTAAGTTAATTAAAAAATAATAAAATAAGCAGAATAAAATTATTATAATCCATATACTATTATAGGTACGTGTGAATGATGTAGCATTGCGGATATTCTTAAAACGTGTATGTCAATATATAGATAGAACATTTATTTAGAAAACGTATAAAAATTTGAACGTAGCGGCATTCGAACCCGCGCCTCCTGGAAACCGACCAGTTCGCCTCCTGGTCGGTTTCAAATAAGATACAAATAGACACTTAATATTTCCAAGTAGTTTATATGTGAATACTATAGTTTATATAAATAAAAATCTTATATTTAATATTTCGGCCAGGCCAGGCCGGCAGGCCAGTCGTGGCGCAGGGGCACAAAGTGTGACTGTAAAACCGACTGTTTGTGGGTTCGATCCCCACTCGAGGAGATGAAATATTTACTTAAATATATATTTCCATTTCTTCGCTCTGGTGTTGAAGTTAAGCGCGGCGTTGAGTTCTGCCACTCAACACGCAATGCCTCCAGTATTCGGCAGAAAGTTTGGAACAGAGTGTCTTAACACTAGGTTCCNTTTTTTTTTTTTTTTTTTTTTTTTTTTTTTTTTTTTTTTTTTTTTTTTTTTTTTTTTTTTTTTTTTTTTTTTTTTTTTTTTTTTTTTTTTTTTTTTTTTTTTTTTTTTTTTTTTTTTTTTTTTTTTTTTTTTTTTTTTTTTTTTTTTTTTTTTTTTTTTTTTTTTTTTTTTTTTTTTTTTTTTTTTTTTTTTTTTTTTTTTTTTTTTTTTTTTTTTTTTTTTTTTTTTTTTTTTTTTTTTTTTTTTTTTTTTTTTTTTTTTTTTTTTTTTTTTTTTTTTTTTTTTTTTTTTTTTTTTTTTTTTTTTTTTTTTTTTTTTTTTTTTTTTTTTTTTTTTTTTTTTTTTTTTTTTTTTTTTTTTTTTTTTTTTTTTTTTTTTTTTTTTTTTTTTTTTTTTTTTTTTTTTTTTTTTTTTTTTTTTTTTTTTTTTTTTTTTTTTTTTTTTTTTTTTTTTTTTTTTTTTTTTTTTTTTTTTTTTTTTTTTTTTTTTTTTTTTTTTTTTTTTTTTTTTTTTTTTTTTTTTTTTTTTTTTTTTTTTTTTTTTTTTTTTTTTTTTTTTTTTTTTTTTTTTTTTTTTTTTTTTTTTTTTTTTTTTTTTTTTTTTTTTTTTTTTTTTTTTTTTTTTTTTTTTTTTTTTTTTTTTTTTTTTTTTTTTTTTTTTTTTTTTTTTTTTTTTTTTTTTTTTTTTTTTTTTTTTTTTTTTTTTTTTTTTTTTTTTTTTTTTTTTTTTTTTTTTTTTTTTTTTTTTTTTTTTTTTTTTTTTTTTTTTTTTTTTTTTTTTTTTTTTTTTTTTTTTTTTTTTTTTTTTTTTTTTTTTTTTTTTTTTTTTTTTTTTTTTTTTTTTTTTTTTTTTTTTTTTTTTTTTTTTTTTTTTTTTTTTTTTTTTTTTTTTTTTTTTTTTTTTTTTTTTTTTTTTTTTTTTTTTTTTTTTTTTTTTTTTTTTTTTTTTTTTTTTTTTTTTTTTTTTTTTTTTTTTTTTTTTTTTTTTTTTTTTTTTTTTTTTTTTTTTTTTTTTTTTTTTTTTTTTTTTTTTTTTTTTTTTTTTTTTTTTTTTTTTTTTTTTTTTTTTTTTTTTTTTTTTTTTTTTTTTTTTTTTTTTTTTTTTTTTTTTTTTTTTTTTTTTTTTTTTTTTTTTTTTTTTTTTTTTTTTTTTTTTTTTTTTTTTTTTTTTTTTTTTTTTTTTTTTTTTTTTTTTTTTTTTTTTTTTTTTTTTTTTTTTTTTTTTGTTTTTTTTTTTTTTGTTTTTTTTTTTTTTTTTTTTTTTTTTTTTTTTTTTTTTTTTTTTTTTTTTTTTTTCGCAGGGGAAATCTTCAAAAGATATCCAATGCTTGGGGAAGATCAGATTATGTAGGATTTTTACCCACTAAAACCCCTGCGGTTGCCGACTTCGACACAATGGAAGGACCCGGGAAATTGGTAGAACCACGTCCGTAGCCCTCCTCAGATGACGCGCTCCTCTACAGAGCTCACTTATATTTTAAAATTATCCCTTGTTGTGACGTACTCGTCTGTCGACTATGGACCATTATATAAGAAAGCTACAGTGCGTAGATTCCCCACACTGCACACCGATGGTCAAAGCTAAGAAACTAATTTAACTAATTTGGGAGACCAGGACGATTCGCGAGCACACGTCCACGGCAACGCTGTCTTCTCTGAAGAGATGGATCAGCCCTCTCCCGATCTCGCCCAGCAACCTCTTTTTGAGACATGACCGTCTCACAAAAGGTGACTACGGCTGTCCACGCTGATTCCTTGGCTAACATTTCTCTTATTACTACGGGAAGAGAAAGATTACGCCCGACTTCCTGAACTACGGCCCGCCTTTCCGTGTCCCAGGCGGGACACGTTTCAAGGGTGTGTTGGGCAGAATCAGTGTCCTTGTCGCAGTGAATGCAAATCGCCGCTGTCTGACGTCCAGTCTTAAACAAATAATCACCGAAGCAACCGTGTCCGGTGATTATCTGTGTAAGACGGTACGTAACTCGATGTTTTCGTCTCATCCATGCCTCGAAAGAAGGAAGTATTGCTTGAACGACACGCTTGCGAGCATAACGCTCTTCACAAAGCCGTGTGCGCCACGTCTGGAAAACAACATTATTTTCCCGTCGTCTTATATCCAACGTGCTTAGCGGTGAACATNTATTAATTTTTCATTCCCTCTAACGCTACCTAGAACATCCCTGACACTCCCCCAAAATTCCTCGAGTTCGCCTAATGCAGCTGAGGATACTGGCCCATACGGCGCTAACAAGAATACTCTTGTTATCCCCAGCTTGAAGCGAATCTAAAGCAGTCTCGGGTTGATCGCCTTGTATTCAACCGTTGCACTAACCAATCGAGAGGACAATAACACATCTACACCCTGACAGCCCCGCTCGCTCTCTGGTACGCCGGCCCAGAAAGCGACCCGACTGCCTAGTAAATCGGTATTGTTATTGCCCTTCCGCTTGGTCTCAGTCACGCAGATGAGATCTAAATCTCTATCATCCATCACACCTAATAATTCATTCATCTTTTCTTCCATCCCTCCTCTTACATTCCACGTAACTATTTGTAGCTCCGTCCTCCACCTCCCGCCATTCCGGACATGGTGTGTTGGGTGGCGGTCGCCAAAGCCGCATTCGTCGCCACTTGACATACCAGCGGGGACGCACTGGTGCGCGTCGCCTTGGGGGAACGCCCTATCAGTGCGCTTTTGCGAGTTGCACGTGACCAATGGAACGTTGCAGCCCTCGTAAGGGCTGGCAGGGGTCGCTACGGGCAAGCCTTCCATCTTGGACCCCCAGGGTATAACCTATTTTTATCTATAAAATTATACTTGAAATATGGAAAAAATAAATGGAGTGTATATCTCCACATTATACCCTACGTAATGTTGTATAATAAAACTATTTTCTTAGAGTTCCAACATTAGTTCTTATTGCTGGTACTTTATGGCGATTCATCAAGTCACCTTTCGTCTTAATATATCTTCAGCAGGTTCCTTCTCTCTCTATTACCTAAACATAAACTTGAAGTTTTCATTAAATAGTGTTATGTATGTATATTTCATGCTATTATATAAAAGTATCCTACATGTATTCCCGGGATATCAGCTCGAACGCATCAAGAAAATGAAATTTAAATTCACAATCAACCCATATTTGAACACCTCCAATTACTATAATAAAATAATAAAATACTTTGTTAATAATGCAAAACTTACCAATATTAATTATTTCAATTAATAAAATGCACAATGGTGTAAATTTTCGATAATTTTAATGAGACCAAATGAAATATCTTCTAAAAGCAATATTAATAAAATTAACCGCGCGCTCAGTATATCTGTATATGTGTTATATTTATTTGACTGTGAGGCCAGTCGTGGCGAAGAGATACAAGCGGATAAACTTGGAGTGTTTTACAATAGGCTTCCTCTGATTTTTTTATATTTAAATATTTTTGAAGCCAAATATTTTTTTTTCAGCTTCACGCTGTATCCCCCACACAGCAGGGTAGGCAGAGAGAACCTAGTGTTAAGACACTCCGTTCCCCACTTTCCGCCAATTTCTGGAGGCATTGCGTGTTGAGTGGCGGAATTCAACGCCGCGCTTTCCCCTCGACACCAGAGCGAAGAAATGGAAATATAAATGTAAATAAGTATTTCAACCCCTTGAGAGGGAATCAAACCCACAACTAGTCGATTTACAGGCACACTTTGTTCCCCTGCGCCACGGCTGGCCTCAAAAAAAAAATTTTTTTTAATAAATTGAATGTAGCAGTATCACTTTTGATGTATCTTAAAAAATATTATTTACGTCTTTAAATATAAAAGAAATAATATATCTAAAAAATTAAAAATCTTTTTTTATACAGTTACTACATAGTTTATATGCATATTTTTGTAATTTGTACGTACATGGCGCAGTGGGACAAAGTCTCTCTGTAATCGTGACAAGAGGTTGAGGTTGAGGTTTAGAACGTAATGGGGGAAATAATTATAATTAAATTATTTCTGTTTAATAAATAAAACTTTAATAGACAAAGCGACGTTGAGTTCTGTTATTAAACAATCAACAATCTTCCAAAAAATAATTAGAAAATGGACAAGAGAGTGTTCAAGATTTTCTTTGTCTACCATGCTATATACGGAAAAAATGTAAAGCTGAAAACAATATAATTATCATAAACAACGAGCGCAGATTGATAGACAGAAATCAATATAGTAAATCAAATCAAATCAGCTTCACGCTGTATCCCGCACACTGCAGGGTAGGCAGAGGGAACCTAGTGTTAAGACACTACGTTCCCCACTTTCTGCCGAATTCTGGACGCATTACGTGTTGAGTGGCAAAACTCAACGCCGCGCTTGTCCTCGACACCAGAGCGAAGAAATGGAAATATAAATTTAAGGAAATATTTCATCTCCTCGAGTGGGGATTGAATCCACAACCAGTCGGTTTTACAGTCACACCTTGTGCCCCTGCGCCACGACTAGCATCAATATAGTGAAAGAGAAATAATTCACCAAATACTTACCAAATAGGTTTTCATTTTTTTCACATTTCGTAGGTACCAGTAACAAAACATTTATAGTGCCAATAAAAAGCAATAAACACTATCGACATTTATAAGAGTAATCGTGCTCCCAAATGTGTACTAATTTAAAATTCCACTAGCCTTTTATAAAAGCTCGTGAATATTTTCGACGGCTCTTAAAATTCGTTTCACGAATACGACTTCATAAAAAATTAAGAATCAATTGAATTAATATTTTCCTTTTCATAGTAATACACGAATATACATGTCTATATGTATAACTACATATTTATATTATTATGTTTATAAAAAAAAACAACTTCACGCTGTATCCCGCACACAGCAGGAAAGCAGAGGGAACCTAGTGTTAAGACACTCCGTTCCCCACTTTCTGCTGAATTCTGGAGGCATTGCGTGTTGAGTGGCAGAACTTAACACCGCGCTTTGCCTCGACACCAGAGCGAAGAAATGGAAATATAAATTTAAGTAAATATTTCATCTCCTCCAGTGGGGACGAACCCACAACCAGTTGGTTTTACAGTCACATTTTGTGTCCTTGCGCCACGACTGGCCTCATATTATGTTTATATTTTTAAAATTTAAAGTTACGATAGATTAATGTATACAAAGTATAAACTCCGTATCGTAGATCTTTCATAATCCCTACCCTACGTATGAGAGTTCGACAATTAATAGGTATTGTTATAATTAAGTTTTCCCACTCTTTTTAACAATTTTAAAGTGTTATTCCATACTTAGGATAGAAAAATACTTTATAGTGATGATTTTCAAGAAACCATCCAAGAGGCGCGGGTTCAAAACCCGCTACGTTCAAAATTTTTATACGTTTTCTAAAAAATATTTTTCACACTCTATTTTTCAATTATTTACGAGATGTAGATTTAAGATTTGATTCAGCTTCACGCTGTTTCCCGTACATAGTAGAGAAAACCTGGAAACCTAATGTAACCACGCTTGTACCCCTGCACCACGACTGGCCTCATCACTTGAAAAAATAAATCACTTTATTTAATGACAATTTATAAGACATAGATATATTAAAATATTTCTTTTTTGCCCAAAACCATTTACCATATCGGAATATTTCTGATTCAATTCTTGCAAGATAAGTCATCTGTGAATCTAACATATTTACTAGTTAAGACGTAGCGAAGCAAGCGGAACTCTTAATGCGACTTTGAAAGTCACTAACTAATTAAAACTTTAGCACCTCTGGCTTGAGCTGCCGACACGGCGTTTAGCCTGCCTCCGTTCAAATTAGTTCGAACTATAGCGGAACTGTTCATCGAGATTTACTCGATTTTCGATCTACATATTATTTAAAATATAGGATAATCATAAGATATATAGACAAATCAGTTTTGTCCATCTTTAAATTTCTCTCGCAATTAAGATTTAACGTTGATTTAGGCTATGGCATTAAGTTCCGACATTCAACACGCATTTCTCCATTATATCTCCAGAATGGTTTCATACGGGATACAGCGTGAAGCTAAAAACAAAAGTATTAAATTCCTAAAAATTTCAAATAAAAAAAAAAGATTTTTGGCATCTTAAAGCACGATAATGTGACAATAAATTTAAATTACGACTAATGTTAGGACTATCATGAAACAAATTAAACTTTCGGGTCTAATGTTGCCTACAAATAAATAGAAATTTACAATGTATGAACATAATATTACGAAGTAAGTTGGGATTGCACCTACAAAGTCTATTTTAGACAGTTCAAACAAGCCAGTGAACCGCAAAATTCATTGTAACAACGCAATTTGAGCTTTCCACGTTAGAGTGATGAAAATGAATTTACTTAAAAAATCTCCTCCTACCGACACTTGTTTTAGTTATATCTAGAATTACGTGTTTTTTTACATAATGTATCTTAGCTTCACGCTTTATCCGCACATAGCAGGAGAGGCAGAGGGAACCTAGTGTTAAGACACTCCGTTGCCCATTTTCCGTCGAATTCTTGAGGCATTGTATATTGAGTAATGGAACTCAGTACAGTGGGCGAGCTTTGCCTCGTAACCAGAGCATGTATATGAAAATATAAAATAAAATAAATATTTCATTTCATCGAGTGAGGATCGAACCCATTACCTCCCCCATAGTCAACAAAAATTTAGATTTATGATTTACCGTTAAATAGAATTTATTTCATATTTATGTAAGAAAATTTAAAATGCGCTGAAGCCTAGTCCACGTTATGCTAGTATTTTAGTCGAGTAGCAAATAATTTAGCAGCTAAAATACTTGCTATTGCCCAATGATCGTGCGCACTCTGTTCGAGTACAGTATACAAATGAACGGTGTTTTGCAAGACCAACAGCCTACAACTCAATAATTTTATTTAATTAAAATGAACATAATTAATACATTGAACGTAGCGGGATTTGACCCCGCGCATTTTGGAAACCGTCCAAACGTTATCGTTTATAAAAAAGTGGTAACAAGCGCATAAGAATTTTGACGTAGCTTAATTAGAACGTATGGCTTAGCGGTCAGAGCGCTTGGACATCCAAGAGGCGCTGGTTGAAATTCCTCTACGTTCAAATTTTTAAACGTTTTCTAAAAAGTATTTTTTTTCCTAAGTGTGAAATAACACTTTAAAATTTTGTATCTTCGTTTAAGCGAAACGAAATGTTTGCGGTAACTAATGCACTCAGTTAATTCGACAGCTTTGGACCCGTTTAGTCGGTGAATCAGTGCGCACGGACGTGCGGTAAAAGGCGCTACTCCCCTCGAAAATTGAATGAAATTGAGTGACTCAACTAAATTATTACTTACGCTATTTTACTAAATGATTGGTGTTCCAACACGACAAAAAAAATCACCTTCACGCTGTCAACCTAGTGGTAAGACACTCCGTTTCTCACTTTCCACCAAGTTCTGGAGGCATTGCGTGTTGAGTGGTGGAACTCAACGCCGCGATGTGCCTCGACACCAGAGCGAAGAAATGGAAATATACATTTAAATAAATATTTCATTTTCACGAGTGGGAATCGAACCCACAACCAGTCGATTTTACAGTCTCACTTTTACTAAATGATTTACTTTACTAAATGATTGGTGTTCCAACACGACAAAAAAAAATTAAATCAGCTTCCGGCTGTATCCCGCACACAGCAGTGTAGCCAGAGGGAACCTAGAGGTAAGACACTCCGTTTCCCACTTTCCACCAAGTTCTGGAGGCATTGCGTGTTGAGTGATGGAAACACGCCGTGATTTGCCTCGACAGCAGAGCGAAGAAATGGAAATATACATTTAAATAAATATTTCATTTTCTCGAGTGGGAATCGAATCCACAACCATTCGATTTTACAGTTACATTTTGTGCCCCTGCGCCACGACTGGCCTCAAATAATTTATTTATTTTTAAGGGAAACATACAGTACATTAAGTATATTCTTAATAACACACAAAAAATATTACATATACCAATCAAGTTTCCACAAACTACTTACTCATAAGTCTAAGGAACAACAATAAATTAAGTACGTACAAAAAAACAAAAAGTGGAAAACTTTCGTTCGGGACAAAAAAATACAAATAATCTAAATAAATCAAATAAATCAGCTTCACGCTGTATCCCGCACTCAGCAGGGTAGGCAGAGGGAACCTAATGTTAAGACACTCCGTTCCCCACACCAATCACACTTTGTGCCACTGCGCCACGACTGGCCTGAAATAATCTACGGCTAAAAATATATTAAAAATAACTCAACACGCAATGCCTCCAGAATTCGGCAGAGAGTGGGGAACGGAGTGTCTTAACACTAGGTTCCCTCTGCCTACCCTGCTGTGTGCGGGATACAGCGTGAAGCTGATATAAAAATATCGACGCCTTACCAATACTAAATTACTCGCTATCCGACTAAAATACAAGGCATACTTCTAGTCAAATATGTATTTTATAGACACTAAATTCAGAGAACAAAAGACATATTTACATAGATTTTTTTCTTATATTATTTGAACTAGTGTATATAGTAGAATAATTTAACATGGTTTTAACAATATTTCAGAAAATTTTAAACTATTTTATTGATTATTTTTTAGTAAAACAAGTAATGCCGAAATATAAACATTACTGAAAGGATTCGTTGAAAATGTATAAAACATAAAACAGTATTATCTTTATTTTGTAGTTTAAAGTCGATTTCTGCGTATTCGAAAGTAGAATAAAATATGTATGTATTTTTTTGCAAGCATTTTAATCTTGTTGTATAATAATAATTAAATGTAATTGAATTTTTATTTTCACATAATGTATAATGCGCCTTCATTATAATATCAAAGTTTTCTTCTTATTTTGACTATAGAAATTATTCAAGTGAATTAGTTGAATTAAGAGAAAAATTACGATATTATAAAAGTATTTTAGAGAACTAAATATTTTTTTTAAATTAGGTAATACGTCTTTGAACTAAGAAGACAATAATATTTTATGAATTACACATTTATATTCGAACAATAAATGGTCACTACAGCTCAATTTAACACAGTGATAAATCACTCTAGATATAGATGCTTGAAGCATAATTTATTTATTAATTTATAGTCATTCTTTAAACTTTAAGCGCTGGGAAGCTATCGTTGTAAAAGTTCTAAACTTTCTTATGAACAAGACATTTTACAAGTTCATAAACTTGTTTGTAGCAACAGTGTAAAGAGGATTAAATTTATTATAAAGTTTCTCATTAACTTTACAAATTGTGATATTAAAAATATTACCTACAAGATGATAATTTATAAAAAAAACATCTACATTTCTTAAAGGATTATTATGTATGAATAATTTATATTATGTTTAGATAACCAAAAAAATAATAATTCTTAGTTTACTTTTATTTATCACAATAAAAAATCATACAATATATCATCATGACATTTAATAGCATCCAGTTCCTACACTCGACACGAATTTTCATTTCAATGAATATTAGAGTAAGTTCCCAAAATATGGACTAGTCGTATAATATGGACCACCGTTCTCTTTCAAAATCAAAATCAAATCAGCTTCACGCTGTATCCCGCACACAGCAGGGTAGGCAGAGGGAACCTAGTGTTAAGACACTCCGTTCCCCACTTTCTGCCGAATTCTGGATGCATTGAGTGTTGAGGGGCAGAACTCAACGCCGCGCTTAACCTCGACACCAGAGCGAAGAAATGGAAAATTTAAATTTAAGTAAATATTTCATCTCCTCGAGTGGGGATCGAACCCACAACCAGTCGATCTTGCAGTCACACCTCGTGCCGCTGCGCCACGACCGGCCTCATGGGGCGGAAGTAAAACCAGAGTTGTGCAACAATGTTTTTTACTCAGAGGTTTACAAATTTGTGTGTCGTACAATCGATACATGCTATTTTATACTCTTTTTAAAATACAATTACCCACTTTTACAATTTATATTTCAACACGTTCCATTACTCGATATCAAATAATTATACTTAAAAATTATAAAAGTAGTATATTATTATTAATTATATTTTATTAAATAATTATTATGTATATTATAATTATCAACATAAATTATTATTGTTAATTAAATCATATCATATTGAAGTATAAGACAGAATATAATTATATTAAATAGCGGGTGGTATAATGCGAGGTATTATATTATCTGTTACAATATCGCTGTTAGCGAAGTGAAATTAGTCATATTAGGTGACCCTGACCCGCCTCTCAATCCCCATGCAACATTGCGAGCGTACCGCCGCGTCAATGTCAATGGCAGCCATTTTTTGATAAATTTTCTATGAATATTATAGTATTGTTATTATTTATTTAGTTATAATCATACATATATATGTACTTCAAACATCATAGTGTTAGGATGAATTTCTCATGTAACTAGAAGCAGTAACTAGTTTCAAGATTTGATTACAATATAATATAATAACCTCAAAAAGCCACCCTTTTGTAATATGTACAAGTAAGTAATTCCAGATATAAACCAGTGGTCCATATTAAACTGTTAAACAATAGAAGTTAACTACTAGACAGCAGTGGACCAAAGATTCGATGACCATGATTAAAAGAACAAATAATGGGTTATCTAAAAGCGCCGAAAACTTTTGGTGTGAAACGGTGGACCATATTAAGAGTACAAGGTCTATATTAAAAACTAAGTGGTCCATTTTTAATAGTTTGTTGTAAATGTTTCTAATTTGCGTATTGACTATTAATTAGTTAGTGTAAAAACAATTCAATTATCTTCATATATTTGTATTTTATTAGAAGAAAACGATATGGTGGTTCATATTTAGAAAATTTACTCTGCTATAAATACAAAAACTACTTACCTACTCCAAATCTATTGATTTTCAGTAAGTAACTGCTGTTAAAGTAAAATGAATAGTTCATACTTAAAGTTAAACAAATATACGAGGATGGTATATCGAAAATGGACTGAATGAATGAAATTAATTTTAATTATTCAAAAACGTAAGTTAACACTCCGCTCTCTGCTTCCTCAGAATTTTGGAGACATTGCTTGTTGAGTGGCGGAATTCAATGCCACGCTTTGCCGTATTACCAAAGCTAGGAAAAATGAAAATTCTAAATAATTAATCTCCTGGCGTGGCGATTGAAGCCATAGCCGTCGCATTTACAGGAAAACGCTTACTTCTGAATAAAAAATGAAAAAAGAAAGAAAAAGTGATGTAATAATTTAAATAATTTTTAATATATTGACAAAGCGTTCTTTTTCTTTTAAGTATTTATCACAGTGTAGAGAAATTGTACACGCCCAGCACATGAAGCGAGAACTAACACCTAGTTCCACACATCCATGTATTAACATGCTCTTGCGGCTGATTGCCCACAAGATGGACAGATCCGATAAAGATCCGCTGACTGGTTCATTAACAACTGAACACGCACTGCTGAATCTAGAGGGAGATGGAGAAATCCTGCAATCTGGATTTAATTGACAATCCTTAACAACCACTCCGACAGGACTTAAAAGAATATACTGAAATTATAAAAAAAAATCTGTAAATGTATAATATATAAAATTCTTTATAACTCCCACCTACCTTGCCTGCATGAACATTGCAAAAATCATATTTTAACGTATAATAAAAACTTTAAACTAATTAAATAAAAACAAAAACTAACACCACATCAAAAACACTATTCTTCAATCATAGAAAAATTACAAAGTAAGGTATAAAGATAAAATCGTCAATAGAAATCTACCAACGTCGATCATACCGACACGCGGTGATAGATGACCGCCGGTCTGACAGACCGCAGCACTAATTGAAGCGAGCCAGTTTATTGGAAAAAAACACAGCAAAACAATAGGAAATGGTTTTTCTGAAAGCTCGTTGTGAATGATGATGTTTCCACACCATTTGTTACTTTACCTTCATATATTTATTAAATATTTTGGTTTGAAATAATAATTGCTAGTTTATGTCCATACTACATTGTGAAAAACTACAGGCAAATTAATATTTATTATTATTTTCATTTCTTCACTCTGGTACCAAGAGAAAAACACGGCGTTGAGTTCTGCCACTCAACACGCAATGCCTCCAGAATTTGGCAGAAAGTGTAGAACGGAATGTCTTATCACTAGGTTACCTCTGCCTAACCAGTGTGCAGGATACAGCGTCAATCTGATTTATTATGTCTATACTCTTTTTTTTACACCTCATGCTGTATCCCGCATATAGCAGGGTAGGCAAAAGTCAAAAAAACCTAGTGATAAGAACCTGTGCTGAGTGACGGAACTCAATGCCGCGTTTTCCCCTTGGTACCAGAGTGAAGAAATGAAAATAATAAGAAATAATAATTGTTTGCCTATACTTTTTCACAATTTATTTACAATAATATTTTTGTAAAACAAATTATTATTTTTATCGTTAAAAAATTATATTTTATGTTAACTATAATATGTTGAAAAGCTAGATAGGACGGACGTCAATATCCAATATTGTTGACACTTTATGCAGAGGTGTCGACGATGACAGTGAGGTCGAGTTAAGTAAACCTCATAATAATGTGTACGCTACGCTTTATATAAATTTATGAAAATTCAGTTGTTATTTTTTGAAACATTTAAATTTTTTTTCGTACCACTTTGTATGCCCTAGTTGTCGCAACAGACAAACATAAACTGCTTATAATCAACTTTATAGATAGATAAATATTTTAAATTTCTTTTATTATATCTTTTTTTTTCAGTCTAAATTATATTTAATTTTAACACGTTGCGGGAGAATATATTTTCTTTAGGAAATCTACTAAACTAAAGGCAGAAGAAAATTCTTAAAAAGTAAAAAAAATGTATTAGAAATAAATAAAAAAAAATATCAATCCTTATAAAAAAAATATCAATCCTTATAAAAAAATATCAATCCTTATAAATTTTACTTTCGTCTGATGTATTGCTTGCGTTAATAAATTATCTTTCTGTCATATCATCAAGAACAGTCCACAATTTTTTCTTTTTTTAATCTATCATTATTGTACAGTAATAGAGAACTTTATCTTTCACTTTAATAAATGTAACAAAAAAAATATTAAGAATTATATGTAGGCCGATCGTCAAAAAGCAGTATAAGCATGCGGGTTTAGGTCATGTAAGTGACGTTATATCTACACTATAGACGAACACTCACACAAATACAAAGCTCAACTTAGACCTCGCGCACTGTACGTTCTATTAGTATTATGATAGTCACGTCACTTTGTTTATAATTAAATTTTAATAAGATACTATAATAGTATACAGTTTTTATTGTTTGTAAAGTACAAACCAAGTACTGATTTAACATTATCATATTTTTTGTAACAAAGAAAATGCTTAAGTAAAAATGATAAATAGTTACTCCATTCCAAGTTAGGTCACCTGGTGAGTCGGCAATAAAAGGTTAGCGGAATAGGGTGAGGCGGCCCAACCTATCGGCAGTAGGAAGCCATAATAATGGAATATCTTTAAAATATTTTATCGTTTTATGCAGAAAGAAATTAAACTTGAATGTAAGAAATTAAAAAGGGGCCAGTAGTGACGAGGAGGCAAAAATGAGTGAATGTAAACGCGACTCTGTGTGAGCTCGATCTCCACTCGAGAAAACGAAATACTTATGCCTCCAGAATTCGGTGGAAAATGAGGACTCTGTACCTTTTCCTAGTCTTACCACTAGATTCCTTCTGCCTTCCCTGCTAAGTGTGGGATACAGCGTGAAACTATTTTTTTTAACACATAAAAGGATACATTAAAATGCACGGCGTTAATTTCAACACATACGCCACTCATAACGAAATGTCTCGGATTCGGACAGAAATTGGACAACGGAATGTCTTATTCTTAAGTCTTAATTCAACATTCTGCCTACCATGCTATATATGGATAAAGCGACAGGCTAAAAAACATAAAATATATTCCTTATTGCATATATGTTTCTATAAGATACGTGCTTATAAAGAAAAGGGGATACACGTCATTTGCATAATCATTGTGGATGAGGAAACAATGTATCGTAAACATATTTTACATACGATACTGGGTTCATGTAGGCGTTGGTAAAGATCACTTTTCTAAAATATATTTTATGTAAGAATCTGAGTATTAGCCACCGCTTTTACGAATAGTAATATATTTATTAATAAACCTTTCTATAAATGAGGCCAGTCGTGGCGCAGGGGCACAAAGTGTGACTGTAAAATTGGTTGTATGTTCGCTCGAGGAAATGAAATATTTATTTACATTTACATTCCTTCGCTTTGGTGTGCAGGCAAAGCGCGGCGTGAAGTTCCGCCACTCACCATGCAATGTCTTCAGGACTCGGCGGAAAGTGGGGAACGGAGTATCTTAACACTAAGTTTCCTCTGCCTACCCTGCTGAGTGCTGGATTACATTGCATTTCATTACATTACATTATTTACAGAAGGATGAGGAAACCTATCTACAAAATTTTACATATTTTTCTTAAACTGATTGGTTCATATTTGAATAATGTGTTTATTCTATAATTTATAAGAATTTTCTTATCGCACAGCAGGTTACAAGCTCATCATCCACTCCATCTGGACACTTGGCACTCCACTACTATACGGTTTCGTAAGAAGTTCCTTCCATGCGCCAAGCAACTATGAAAAAGCCTACCTGTGGTAGTGTTTTCAGGTCAATACGACATGGGTTCCCCCAAAACGCGCATCTATCTTCTTATATCACCTATAGCTCCTCTGATGATACACGGGGTCGTGGGGAGCTGTGGTCACTTACCGTCAGCTGACCCCTACACTCGTTTGCCTTATCTTTTCCATAAAAATAAAATAGAATGTCAAAATAATTAAATTAAAACACATATGCAAAATCACCGTACGTGACTACGTTTTACTACAGTTAACGTGGGTAAAGTACGTTAACAGGTTATTGCCACAGTTGTTACTACAAAATGTAAATGGGTGTAAAACGTGACTAATAAAACTTTGCATAAGAGCATACCTCACATTTTAATATTTTTTCAGCTTCGTTAGCCACTTCAGAGGTATGCTAATTAGGAATTCGGTTGAGAGTGAAAAAACTGCGATAGAGTTTTAAGGCTAGAATAAACTGTATTAGACTGTATAATGTTATATTTGGCATATAATGTAATACTTAACAAGGTATGTTTGCAATTTGCGAAATTTTTTAGGCACATTATTAACCACGGCGTTTATAGAAAAAATATATATATTATTATATAATATAATAACAGAAATGTACAAATACGTTCATATATACTTTTATGTTGTCAATATATTTAGGTCTGTCAATAGTTTTAAACACATTTTGAAAAATAATTTTGAAAAAAAAAGGTTAGTATAATATCTTTCACAGGTACCGTTTTACATAGAAATATTATGACAGGATATCTTTTTACATAAAAAATAAGATAATGGATTGGGAACATCACCAAACGTGGATTGGGAGAGAATGACACAGAATACAAATGAAGTGACAAAGTGAGGTCTCTCTGGAAGTGACCTAAATTGACTTTGGAGGACTATTATGTGTGGTTGCCACAGTTACCTAATTGACTATACAATATATTTATAAATAAAATAAATAAATCAGCTTCACGCTGTATCCCGCACACAGCAGGGTAGGCAGGCGAAAATGGGGAACGGAGTGTTAAGACACTCCGTTCCCCACTTTCTGCCGAATTCTGGAGGCATTGCGTGTTGAGTGGCAGAACTCAACGCCGCGCTTAACCTCGACACCAGAGCGAAGAAATGGAAATATAAATTTTAAGTAAATATTTCATCTCCTCGAGTGGGGATCGAACCCACAACCAGTCGGTTTTTACAGTCACACTTCGTGCCGCTGCGCCACGACTGACCTCGGCTACAATATATTTGGAGGTATGTTTTTAATTTATACATATTTAATATATGAAAGCCATTATATAGACTACCATATATTATACCATTGATTTCAATTATATATTTTTGGTTTTTAAAAATAGTAGTCACTATGACGTTATACTAAACAGCGACAGTTTTACAATGTTAAAAAATTCACTCACTATTAAACTACAAAAGTAAACGAAATAAAAATAAAAATAATAACTGAAGAAAATTTGTGGCGTATTTAAGAAATTGACGACTTATTGTAAGCTTTACAGGGGGGCAGGATGAATCTATTGCATAGACTGTGGAATGGGCTACCTGCGGCAGTGTTCAGGTTAGTCCAAGTCGATACAACATGGGAACCTTCTAAAGCCACATTGGAGGTCTCTCTCCAGATTGGGAGATCACTTGTTTTCCTTGTTTTTACATTGTATTGTTTAGAAAAGATTGATAGTATATGCATAAAAGTACAGGTACGAGTATACTGTTACGTTTGTATGTTTCAGTATATATTATATTCTAAACTCTTTATAGTTTATATCAAGTACGTACCTACCTCATAAAAGTCAATTAATTTGTCCACCGTGAATCTTAAAATGAATAATGAAAAGGGCCAAACCGAGAATAATTAATGAAGGCTTCCAATCCTATACAGAGTTATTCAATTAGCAGGGCATAATTAATTTTATTTGCTCATTTCAACACTTTAAACTTACATAGCTAAAACTTACATAGTAAAAATGATTTAAATCCCTCGTAGCTCGCTTGTAAAATATCTGATTTGAAGTGAGTAGGTGCTTTTTTTTACAGTTTCACGCTGTATCCCACAGATAGCAGGAGGGAGGGAAACTAATGCTTTCGCCGAATTCGGTAGGAAGTATTGCGTGTTGAGTTGCGGAATTCAACGCCGCACTTCACCTCGTTACCAGAGCGAGGAAATGAAAATATTAAATATTTCAATTTTAGAATGGGAATTGAACCTACAACGAGTCGGGTTTACAGACACACGCTTGTGCCCCTGCGCCTCGAAACAGTTGCTATAAAGTTATGAAATTAGCGTCAAAATTTTTATTCATACTTTTAATTATTTCTCAAAATCGACTAATTACATTACATCGACTAATTGGGGAACGGAGTGTCTTAACATTAGGTTCCCTCTGCCTACCCTGCAATGTGCGGGATACAGCGTGAAGCTGGTTTTTGACTAATTACAGTACAAAATAATCACTTTTTAAATACATACACCTTTACTATTTCAATTACTGATTTTAATCTGTCACTCTTAATGTGACAAATGAGAAAACCCCCTACTAGAAAGTGGGTTTATCAAACTATTTATACGTCTGGTATTGTAGCATTTTAATTTATTTTTCATACTTGTCGACAATGACTAACTGAGCTCAATGAATTTTCAACGGAACGGGTTCAAAGGAAACTTTCTACAAACTTTTTAGTCCGTTGTTTTATTCATAATCCCGTAACTTGCTTACACAAAGCCACTTCGCAACTATTGCTCAAAAGGCTATTTAAATATCTGCAAGCTGTTTAAAAGTTATATATTTGATTTTGTCTCAATTTGTCTCTATGTTGTTTAATCCTACAAATTTAGTTTGACAGCGGAAGGGGTCGTAATTGAGCACGTGATGCACGAGAGCCCCCAAGTAACTACCACTACTAGCCGTGTTTTGTTTTAGCTAATAGACAACTATTTTATATCAGTCTCTCTCTCTCTCTATCTATCTCTTTTTTGGCCAACTTTTAATCATTGTGTGATGTGTGAATTGTGTAATAAAAATATAATATGTATAAATATATTATCTGTAAATGTATAAAGTAAGTGTAAATGTATAAAGAAATGTCTGAAAATTCTCATGATCATTTTTGTTATTTATTTCTACGAACATTATGTATTTATATTTTTTTGAATAAAATAGCTCTAGCTATTATTATATATTATTTTTTTATTCGATAATAGTTATGGGCATAATGGGTACTCAATACTGCACCAACACCGGGACACGGTTTGATTAGGGTGTCATAATATTAAAATTAAAAATATTAGTGATTTTGACAAATTTTTCAAAATACCGTATAATGATAATTTAGTATATAATTTGAAGGTTGTGATTAGTTTTAATTAATATTTAGTTATTTTTTTATTGCTTTCTTACCATAAATTCCCCGCTCTCTGCCTCTATATGCCTTATAGTACACTATGTACTTTGAGTGAAAAAGCTATCGAATAAAATTCATATGGTGTACGTAAAGAGAGTTAATCGGTAGATCAAAAATAAAAATATCACATTCTTTTTTTAAACTTCTATTTAATTTTTTTGCAAATTACGTAAGGATGGGTCATAATTTTAATATAGACCTTTTTATTCACTAATAGAATTAAATATTCAAACAGAAAATTGTCTATTTGAAATTCGCGACTACTTCTCGCCTGACCCATCAATTGAATACAAAATGAGATGAGATAGCCTTTTTCTTAATTCAATTTAAGTCCTTTTTAACCTTCTTTTATGTTTATATTCTTTTAAAAAATCATAAACGATAATAATTTTAGAATTTTATTGAAAAATATTGGATAAGTAAACTTTTTTTGTGTAATTTTTTGTTTCATATTTTGTATTTTTATAGAATTTAAGAACATATTTACGACGCTTACTGGCTCTATTATACAAAATAGTTCACATAATATGTAAAAGCCAAAGTTAAAAATAAATAAAGTACTTATAAATCTTTATAATTTTCCTTTTTGCATAAAAATTCATAAGACAAAATAACCAAATAAAAAACACGGATCTTTTCACAAATGTGCTAATTTCATAAGTCAAATGCAACGTATATACATATAAAACGATACGTCCTTAAAAATGTTATTAAATTTAAATTAAATAAAAAGACCTTTAAATTAATCGTAATTACAAAAATGCTACAAAATACAAAACAATGATCATTAATATTGCTCTTTTACCAACATTCATTAATCACCATCCAACCGAATTGAAATCTTACACTCATTTTAATTATTTATTTATTCTTATTTTTCGTTATAAATACGAAATCTTTAGTAAATATTGATATATGAATAATAGAGGCAGATAATATATTAAAAAAAAAATCCGCTTCACGCTGTATACCGCATACAACAGGGTAGGCAGAGAGAACCTACTGTTAAGACACTGTGTTCCCCACTTTCTGCCGAATTCTGGAGGCAATGTGTGTTGTGTGGCAGAACTCAACGCTGCGCTTTGAATAGAGGCAGATAATCACAGAAATTCACATTTTCATTTCCATAAATTCCTGTCAGAATTCAAACTTATTTAGGTAAATAATATAGAACATTACGATTTTAATAATTATACATTTTAAAGACAAATCTTCTAAGTTGGTCTCAACTTAATGAGAATAATATTTTCCACTAGGCTTTTAAAACAGTTTTTTTAGCTGTATCCTGCACATAGCAGGGTAGACAGAGAGAACCTGAGAACCTAGTGTTAAGACTCTCCGTTCCAATTAGGACATTTCCGTTCCCTACTTTTCTACAAATTCTGGAAGTATTGCGTATTTAGTGGTGGAACTCAACGCCGCACTTTATCTCAACGCCAAAACGAAAATATGAAGATATTAAATACTTCAGTTCTTTTAGTGAGAATCGAACCCACAATCTGTCGCTGTTTTGATTCCGGGCTTTTTTACTTGCTTTCAGCTTTCACTCGCTTAGACATATTATTTTCAAGGCGGCTATTCTTTTAACGTCGATTTTGAAACAAAAAAGTTTACACAAGTTTACGGATATAGGAATGTATAGAATATTTATTTTATTATTTATATTTATAACCTATGCTTCTAATAATCCAGAGACCAGTCGTGGTGCAGCGGCACAAAGTGTAACTGTAAAATCGACTGGTTGTGGGTTGGATTCCCACTCGAGGAGATAAAATATTTACTTACATTTATATTTTCATTTTTTCTGGTTGCTCTGGTGTTGAGGCAAAGCACTCAGCGGAAAGTGGGGAACAGTGTGTCTTAACACTAGGTTCCCTCTGCCTACCCTGCTGCGTGCGGGATACAGCGTGAAGCTGACTTCTAATAATATATAAATAATATAAAGTACTACGCTATATTACAATAATAAGAATAAAATGGATAAAAACTTACTCTGATTAGTAAATATAATTTTGTTTAAATACAATGATAGGAGAAGCCAGTCGTGGCGCAGGTCCACAAAGTGTGACAGTAAACGCAACAGGTTGTGGGTTCGATTCCCAGTCGAGGAAAATGTTTATTTAAATTTTTATTTCTGTTTCTTCGCTGTGGTGTCGAGGCAAAGAGCGCCTTTGAGTTCCGCCACTCAACACGCAATGCCTCCAGAATTAGGCGGAGTCGGGAACGGAGTCTTAACACTAGCTCCCTGTGCCTACCCTGCTATGTGCGGGATACAGCGTGAAGCTGATTTATTTATTTTACAATGATAGGTAAGCTAACAAAATGGGGGATGAGCGAAAATTTATTCCATGCGACGTAGAAAAGTAGATATCAGAGTTTACGATCGAGTCGTAAAAACACTTTTATATACTTATAAACTGTAGAACAAGTTGACAACGACCACACATTAACAATATATATATATATATATATCTGTCTCTT
>JAAIXJ010001851.1:50826-138753 GCA_013403705.1 Heliconius hermathena
TAATCAATCGGTGATCCTCTAGATAAACCAAAAGCTGGCTATTGATAATGCTCTCCATGACTTTTGAGAGCAGGGAGGTGATAGCAATAGGCCTGTAGTTAGATGGATCGGAACCATCGCCTTTCTTTGAGATCGGGTGGATAAGAGCGCTCTTCCATGAGTCTGGGACAACGCCGACTGAGTAAGAGTGCCGAAACAAACGCGTTAGCACCGGTGTCAGCTCAGGAGCACAGGATAGCACTAAGGGAGAGATGCCATCTGGCCCGCTCGACTTGTGGATGTCCAAAGAGGACAGAGCTCGCCTAACAGCTGTTTGGTTAAACTTAACCTCAGGCTATCCAAATACAAATTGAAGAACCAAGCTGACATTTTTTTTTTCGTGAGGAAATCCTGTTACGGATACCGGCCCGAGTGAGGACTCGAGCGGGTTATGTGGGACTTGCGGACTGGCAGATGTAGGCCGTCCGAATACCCACTAAAATCTCACGGTGCTCCACCTCGACCGCCACTGGCCGCGAGCCGCGGGGACTCGACGGCCTGCTCGGAGTAGCGCGCGGGAGGAACCTGCGCGCGACTACTGGAGCCAGGTTAGTAGGCGGCCAGCTTCCCCAAGCTGACCGCCCTCTGGCTCATTAGGGCGGAAGGCGGCGATCGTGTGCTGCCCTCCGGAACCAAGCTGACATGGCACAACCTTGTTTAACACCCGATCGGATGTCAAACCAGGGCGACACGCCAGCTCCTACTCGCACGCAGGCTGAGTGATCTCTGTAAAGAGACTTTACGGTCTGCAGCAAGGGTCCCGCTCACATTGTACCGGGGTAGTATCTTCCATAATTTCGCTCTTACAACTCTGTCAAACGCCTTTTCCAAGTCTACAAAAGCACAGAAAACTTTTTGGTTAACGGCTATAAATTTTTCCGTGATCATGTGGAGGGAAAAGATCTGATCGATACACCCTCTTCCAGGTCTAAAGCCTCCTTGGGCCTCCTACAACGGCCTTTCAGAACTCTCTTGCATTCTTCTCGCTAATATTTTAGCATAAACTTTACTACTTGAGGCCGGTCGTGGCGCAGCGGCCCGAGGTGTGACTGCAAAACCGACTGGTTGTGGGTTCGATCCCCAATCGAGGCGATGAAATATTTACTTAAATTTATATTTCCATTTCTTCGCTCTGGTGTCGAGTTTAAGCGCGGCGTTGAGTTCTGCCACTCAACACGCAATGCCTCCAGAATTCAGCAGAAAGTGGGGAACGAAGTGTCTTAACACTAGGTTCCCTCTGCCTACCCTGCTGTGTGCGGGATACAGCGTGAAGCTGAATTTTTTTTATAACAATTAATATAGACTACCAATATAATGGACACTCATATACATAGTTGTAGATTCGATCCCCATTCGAGGGAATGATTTTTTATAACAATTAATATAGACTACCAATATAATGGACACACATATACATAGTTGTAGATTCGATCCCCATTCGAGGGAATGAATTGTTATTTATTAATATTTTTATTTTACACGCAATGTCTTAAAAAATTCGGTGTGTTTTAACACTAGGTTCCCTCTGTCTACCCTTCTGTACGTGGGTTAGAGCGTAAAGCTTATTATTATCAACATATTCACAGCGGTAATTTAATGTTCCGCAATATTGAAATACTTCCATATTTGCCCTCCTCGTGGCATTTTTAAGAAAAGAAAAATAAATCTAAACTCATTAAATCTAAAATAAGACTACACTAAGGTAAAACTAACACTTTATTTACACTTACGTAATTAAATATAAACAAATAAAAGCAAAAGAAAGCGAAAAAAAAAGAACAAAAACTAACAGCGTCCTTCTAATTAATAATACATCATTAACCATTAAAAGTGAAATCCGTAATAACACTTAAATATTTTTTTTCTCAAATACTAATAAGAATTTTGAAATTACTATAAAAAAATCTAACGTTTTAAGTGGAATAAATGTAAGTACTCATTACTATTATAGTTGTATATACTTATCAAATGGTATTAAAGCATACTTTATCATGTGAAAAATATTAACAAATTACGACTTATTATCCTCGCTACCAGAGGATTCCAAATTCGAAATTAAGAGTGCGTGTGAGCGAGATGTCGCTATACCTCTCTCTTGTGACGCGAATGATCGCAGTCGGCCGGAGCGATCGTTTAAAGAGTCAATCAAACAGAACGCGACAAAAAATGAACGGAAAGTTGTTCTGAAATTGAACGGATCAAATATTATTTTCAGAGATCCGTTCTTTTGTTCAGTTATATAATAAAACGAACACCTCTACCATTTGGTCAGTTATTTAGTCTTTCAATAATAATAGGCTCAATATATAGAGGTTTGCAGAATGTGATAAATAAGTACTTTGGACCTCTGAATTCTTGGTTTTTGAAGCTTAAGTAAATATTAAGTAAATAATTTGTGATAAATATTTCTAACAGCAGAACCTATTGTGAATATATTATAGATTACTACGTAAATACACTGAACATAGTATTATATATTAGAGGTTAAAAATAATAATCGTGTTCATTTGTGCGAAAAAATTAGTTAAGCACAAATTCAATTGATAAGCATATATATAATAAATATAAAATTTTATAATAATCATCAAAATATAAATGAATATTCACTAAGTGTCCCTGACTTCTTCTATAGGAGAAGGATAAACCATGTCATATAAATGAATAACTTTTTGACCTGTTACCTGCCGCTGAATTTTCTAACCGCACAGTACGTCACAAGTTAAAATATCATCCACACCACCTGGATACATGGCAATCCACTTCTGTGCGGTTTCGTAGGAACTTCCTGCCACGTGCCACGGAACTGTGGAATGTCTACCTGCGGCAGTGTTTCCAGGTCGATATGACATGGGTATCTTCAAAAAGCGCGTCTATCTCCACCTTAAAGGCCGGCATCGCACCTGTAGATCCTCTGGTGTTGCACGTGGTCGTGGGCGGCGGTAATCACTTACCATCAGGTGACCCGAACGCTCGTTTGCCTTGTCCTTTTCCATAAAAAAAAAGAATAACGCCCCTACGCCCCTGCGCCTAAAATCACTAAAATCTCCTTTTTTTTATTATGGAAAAGACAAGGCAAACGAGCGTTCGGGTCACCTGATGATAAGTGATCACCGTCGCCCACGACCCCGTGCAAAACCAGAGAAGCTACAGGTGCATTGCCGATCTTTAAGGTGGGTTGGGCGCCGGAGCCTGGCATTACCTGATGTGAAACGCAGTGGCATAAAGCCACTACTCAACGCCGATTTTAAATGCCGGAGGTGGTAACGATCCGGTCGAGTCTTTCTATGCGTGTTGCCATTGCTGGCGACGTGACTCTACCACACGTACTTTAGTCGCCTCTTATGACACCACCAGTATCAGGATGATCCTATTCTAGGCCGGGATCATGGCACAAAATGGTATGAATATTCACTAGTCTATTTGAAAACTTGAGACTTTGTAGTATTGAACATTATGTATCTTTTCTATTAACAAAAAGAAAAAGTTATATTACCAATTTCTTCTAGATATTAATATATTTTATAATTTGTAAGCTTAGAAAATCTTTATTAGATTCTTATTTGTCGGCAATGACTGCGGTGCGATGAATTTTCAACGAAACGGGTTCAAAGAAAACTTTCTAAAAACTTTTTAGTTCGTCGTTTTCTTCATAATCCTAATCCTTAATCGTAACACAGATATTCAAAGGCTATTTAAATATCTGGAACTATTTACAAGTTGGCAACATGTTTTACATTTGAATTTAATAAAATTTGTTGTCTTTAAAGTTTGATTTAATTATTTGAGGATTAATCTTAAATAAAAATAATAAAAATATGTTATAGTTTATTTATTATACTGTTAAATGTTGGCTTACATTTTTAAATTCAAAAAAACATTTTGTACGTAATAAAATCACTAGAATTACTTGAAGGCTGCATTTAATAAATTAAATATAGTATAGGCTTGACGAAATACCTGAAATATTTAATAAAAATAAAATAATATTGTAATAACACTGTTTTCATCTAAAATAAAATACTAAATTTCATTTATTCAATTTGGCAAATCCTTAAAAAAATGGATTTTTTAATTGGATTTTCGAGTAAAGTAAATAGTATGTCAGTTTGAAATAATTACGAACTATAATATGATTATATGATCTAATGTATAAACTATATTATTATGAAGTTCTATCTATATCCGTTCAGTATTTTTTACGTGACAGTAGAAGAAACATCCATCGTCACAAACTTTCACATTTATATAATTAGTAAGATTCACTCCAGCGTCCTGTTTGTCTAGGCGAAACTGTGGCGTTGAATTCCACCATTAAATACAGAATTCCTCAAAAATTCAATGGGAAGTGGAGTACAGGGTCTCTTAAAGTTAGGTTTTCTATATGTACGCTGGTACATGCGAAATACAGCGTGAAGTTGAAAAAAAAAACCACTCCAGTATTTAGAACGGCGTTCTAGAAGCATGAAGTGCACCTAATGCATTCGCAATCATGTGCAATGGAGGCGCTGACCACGAACGATTCCTCTTTTCATTGATACATTATATAGGACATTATTTATAGCAACTATAAATTAGCACAATAAGGAACAATTTGAATGTAACAAATTATCATTTTTAATTAAATATTTTTCAGGGTCAAAGCAATGTTGCTAAGATGTATTTTTTGCAATCGCTAACTGACTTCAACTAAGTGTCATCGTAACCGGTTGTTTACTTACGTTGTTGGTCGGTTTTTGTATTATTATGCTAATCTATTCGATCTTTAATGTGTAATGAACAGAAGTAAATCGCAATGAATAATCAATAACTATAAATTTGTAATAATTTAGAAGAAGATATGACACATTTAGTAGACTTAACATAAATGTTTGAAAAAGAAGAATTATTGACGCAAGGCATACGTGGAACAATGAGAGTGCGGGAAAGGGAGAACGAATGAAATTTAGTGAAGAGAAGAAAAGAGAGATTAAGCAAAGTTAGAGGAATCCCAGAAATATGTACTACGAGTAAAAGTATATTACTTTAGCAGTTTGCACTTGCGAAATTATTTAAAGAACAAAAAATTTGGAATGTAAGCAGAGTTATTGTTGAGTTGAGTTGAGACTAAGGACAGAGTTGAACGAATAGTGAGACGTGGCGAGTAGGATTTGAAGGATCACCTTTGCCATCATATGTATTCCTTTACGATATGAGAGTTGTGGTAGAACTGTTCGTTTTCCAAGTTACTCAGTGTTCCAAGTTGTTGGAGATGGGCATTCTATGAAATTATCCAGTGTATATAAAGGAAAAAAACTACGTGCTATAGTGAGTGAATTTAAGGTATTAAAATAGAACATGATAAATTTTTTAATTGTAATATTATTCAAGATTTAATTTCAGTCTATTTTCCACCAAATGTTCAAACTGTGCAGTGATTGGGACTCATTATTTTCAGTAGCTCGTTCCAAAATCTTGACTTTAGGATATTTTAATGTTCATCATTCTATTTGGTCAAACAAAATAAATCAAAGAGGGTTCTATTGTATGTAGATAATAATTTCATAATTTTAAGCAATGGTAAACCAACTCGATTTAAATTATTTAATAATATTATACAAGTATCTGCTCTTGATATATCTATGGTCTATTATTCAGATGTTGGAATTTTTCTAATGATACTTTAGTTTAAGGTAGTGATCCCATGATGATAAAACTAACGACGTCAAATGGTTTTACTCCCTAAATATTAAAAAAGAGAAATTTTAAAAAACCTGATTGGATGGGTTATCGCAAGTTCATACAAGAAGCACTAAAACATTTTAAAGTGTAGTACTTCAATATGTAAATGGACGCTGAGCTAATAGCTAGAGCAGAAACTCTGTCATACATAGAATCAACCGATCATATTAATCATATTATTTTAAGTGCTAACTGAAATCAAAGGTCATAAACAGAATAAAGATATTTTGTGCAATTATATTTTAATACTTGTGCGTATGCATTTCTGATATTTGTTTAATCTAAAGTGCTTTCTATAAATGGGTAGGTAAAATTCTTTATCATATGGATATTTTACGCGTAAAAAATATACTTTAGAGAAAATCAAATAAAAGAATGTACGAGTATCAATGTATCTGTCGGTATCTGTGGGTATATAGGTAGTAAGATCTCCGTCTAAGATGGAAAACAGTTTGTCGATGTTGAAGAACTTCATGGCGGCAATAAATGTGTGTTATTATTATTATTCAGGCAAGGAAGAAAAATATTTTTTACAGAGAAGAGACTCGAAGAGAATCGACAAGTTTATATTACGGTTTAGCAAATGTATTAAGGTTTTATTTATATATATATATATATATATATATATATATATATNTATATATATAGAAGTAAAAATATTTCTGCGTTAAATTGTGTTTTTATGCCGATACCGAGGATAAAGAAAGTAAAATCTTTCCTTGTGTACAAATATAATACATTATTTACAAAGTTGCTCATTGTAACCATTAAATGTTAGTTTAAATTGTTTAGAAATACGGAGTATTTTATTAATATATTTTTTAGAATAGTGACGGTGTAATTTTGGAATACAACAAGCACTTACATCAGCAAGTGCATCAAGACTTAGACGACAGAACATGGTCCGGATGGTAACAGGTGGCGTAGTTCGTAACAGTAACAATAAAATAAGGGTACGTGATGTACGATCCCAACGATTCTCCCAGCTACACGAGTAAACGGCGAGCCTTAGATTTTCTCCCTATTAACCAAAAAAATTATATATATTATGATTTAGTAATAAATCCACGTCAAGATTTAAACAAATTCAAACGCACATCTCGTTTCGACGGAAAGGAAACACCAAATTTAAGTATGTCAGTATTATAAAAATAACACTTACTTAACATATCGCACCTTTAGAATTATAGTGACCTTTTGTCAGAAATTGACCTAAAACGACGACCTAAAACGACGCTGTACACAGCAGGGTACGCAGAGAGAACTTAGAATTATGACACTTGGTTGTTCCGCTTGTTCTCCGCTTTCCGCCTCCTTGTTCTCCGCTTTCCGCCTCCAAAGGCCGGCGGAAAGCGGGAACAAGGTCAATTTCTGACAAAAACTCAAAATCATGGTTTTTTTGATCAGGTCACTATAATTCTAAAGGTGCGATATATTCTACCAAAAACATAAATGTAAAATTGAAGGCAAATTTAATATTCAATTGTGTGCCTTTCTCGACTTCACCGACCATAAAAATAACCGGTCAAATGCGACCCAAACTCGCTACTGAGGGTTCCGTACCAATTTCTGCATTGTATATCAACGGGAAGTACAACTTATAAACAACAAACAACAACAAACTTAATTTTGCGGTGCTATATTGGAATATGCACACCTAGCCCTTTCATCTGATATCTCACTTGAATAGCGGCTTTAATACCAAATTTTGCCCCATTTCATGTTTGAGAATAGAACAAAACAATATCTATATGTGTGCCAAGTTTTGTATTCACTCGGGATATAATTAAAACTTTTGATATCATCGTTATCAATAATTTAACTATTAACAGCAATACAAAGTAACAAAGGTAAATAGTATTATACATAAATAATAAAAAAGAGCAAGAATATGTCCTTTCGGAACACTATTTTTTGTAAAAAGCAATCCAGAAAATTTTACGTAGGTATCTCAACTTTTTGAAGTTTTTAATTAAGATAAGAAGCAACGAGGCCTCGTGCCGAATCTGGTCTCAAAAACCATAATGATTCATTTTAAATAATACTATTTGATGATAAACATAATCAAGAAATAAATCATGGCGCAGAGCCAAAAAGTGTGACTGTAGACTCGACTGGTTGTGGGTTCGATGCCCACTCGAGGAAATGAAATTTTTAATATTTCCGTTTATTTTATTTTTGGCCTCTGAATAAAGTGGTACTAATGAGATTTTACTTATAATTTCCTACTCAAGTAACTGCAAAAAAATCTACTTACCGATTCCATAAGCATGCCACTATAGTAACAAGGAACACTACTCATAGTTATTGCTCCAATAATAATAGATATAAATTCTATTTTTAAATCACCATTACTGAAAGACTGAAACATTAAATTTATTTTGACAGTTACAGAATTATTTATTTCGATTTTTATCATTTTATTCTTAAGTTAGAATTCGGCTTAACCTTTCATTTAACTTATAATAATTGCCAAATGAATTAAACAAAACAAATTAAACTATACCCTATTCACGAAGCCATGAGGTAAGGTAAATAAATCAAAAAAAGGTTATAGGTCCCGATTGATGGAGCTTAATATATTTAGTAAAAAAATATATTGATTTATGGATGTAAATAATATTATTGAACGTTATCAATAGACCTCATTAATTGACAATTATTATTTAAAATTATCGATTTTATCTATAATGAAATGATTTATATAATAATATTTTTTAATTTTATAAAATTGCACATGAACAATGTGTAATTTTATAAAATCTAAAGTGAAAAGAAACGAATATAATAATCAAAAATAAGGTTTCTTTTCATATTTCAAGCCAGGAACATTGTAAAAATCTAATTTCAAATTTAAAAATGTTTCTATTTATCCATTTTTCGGTATTATAAATACCAAAAATTATTTTCTTAATTTTTAATAATAATCTTCAAATACTTGACATGTCTTGTCTTGACTTGACAAAAACCAACTTGTTCTCTAACTTGAACCACATTTTAATATAATACTATAAAAATAAACTGCTACAATAAAATATAGAACACAGGTACTGTGGATATTTTACATTAAAATGTGATATTTTGTCATGTGTCAGATTAAATCCACCATTTTTACAATCGGTCAACCTGTTTATTACTGTTGTGATGCCATTGTTACATTTGTTGTTTTCATTAAGTTTCTTGTTTTTTTAAGTGTAAAATTGTTCGTATATTGTTTTTGTTACATTTTAAAACATGAGTAAGCCTGGACTAAATTAAATAGAAATAAAAAGGTACATAAAAGTTTTAAAATCATATTAAAATTAAATCAGCTTAGCTACTCTGTATTCCGCACCAGGGTAGGCAGGGAGAAGCTAGTGTTAAGACACTCCTTTCCCCACTTTCCGCCGAGATCTGGAGGCATTGCGTGTTGAGTGGCGGAACTCAACGCCGTGCTTTTTCTCGACACCAGAGCGAAGAAATGAAAATATAAATTTAAATAAATATTTCATGTCCTCGAGTGGGGATCGAACCCACAACCAATCGCTTTTGCAGTCATACTTTGTGCCTCTGCGCCACGACTGGCCTCTACTAGCCAACGGTACAATTAATTAATTGAGCATTCTGAATCAAATAAGAATTATTTACTATCCGAGCTTTTTATTACAAGAAAAAAATATTGATTTATTCTTTTCATAAATTAAGAATCCTTTTCTCTCTATAACTATAATACATACCCCAAGTATTTGGAAGATAACGATGGGGGGTACTAGAATCGTCGTTTTTAAAATCAATTCATAAAATATCTTGAAACATGCTTGAATTTTATCTATGAAGCTGTAGAAAACATATATAAATTACCGTAATATAAAAAATAGAACATAAAAATTAATATTTCTGTGTAATAAGACGACAATCACTATTACAAAATACCTGTAAATATTTTTCAACGATCCTGCAATATGTTTCAATTTTACGATTATTTCCTCCACAGAATTATCGTCCTGAAATATTCTCATGATTCTTGTTCTTGCAACCTCCAGCTGGCCACATGCGTGTACCATAAATATAGGACCTAGCGGTTGGAATCCAAGCAACGTAAACATAGTGCAGCAAGTAAAAAGAATATATATTATGTATAAAAAGCAGTATACACTGAATGTGTCCTTCAATTCCTCTATGGGACTAGGATAAACCATCTCATATAAATGTACCGGTTTAAACTCACTAAAAATAGCGTAATAAACCATTACGAATATTGGCCTGGTTATAAATAAACCACCACCACAATAAGTTATTTTACGCCATATATTGATAATAGATTTTCCTTTTTCAACATATTCTAGAATTACATGTTCTTCTTCAACTGTGTATTCCTCCGCTTTCTCATAGTCATTATTCATTATTTCTATCATATTTTGAATTATTTTCTGATAGTAAAACATTATACCATATTGTAATGTTATCACGCAAAATATAAGGCAAATTACTCCATTCGAACACGCTTGTGTGATATCTTTAACTTTTAGATCTCGAAAGATAATACTGTAGGCTATAACACATATGACTACTAGACAGGTTACGTATATAAAAAATAATTTACAAGCCCATTTTATATCTTTCTTCATATAAGGATGAAATTGGATTATATCCATTGCGCGTAACATAAATTTAAACATTTGTTCAAATTTTATATTCAAATGCTTTGGTTTGGACATTTTGCCTGTTTCAGTTTTAAACACGTTATAAGGTTTCCTTAGGTTAATTAGCTTAGCAAAATATTTTTTTATAAACGTAATTGTTTTTTAAATGTTGCCGTTTCGAGGTTGCGAATTTAGAATTAGCTTTAAAGCAAGGGCGTATTCATGATTAAATAAATTTTAAAAAATATTAATAAATAATTTGTTATATTATAGTAAAAAATCTTTTTATGTACTTTCATTATACTAAAAAAACTAAAGATACACTAGGAAAATTATTATTAATATATGCAAGAGTTTTTTATTAAAAAAAACTCTTGCAATAAGTACAATTTTATAATATTCACGAGTAGTTTTCCAAAAATTGGAAATTTTAACTATTTGTGGATAATGGATTTTTTACATTTTATAAAATTTATACAATTTTTTTGTTTGAAAGCAATATGAAAAAAAAGAAGAAAAAAATGATTTTTTCTATTCTTATTTTTAAATGTATTCAGCTTAAGAAAAAATAAAAACACCTGTCGTGAAGAATAAGTTTTTACTCATTGTCTCTATAATCATAAGTAAGTAATTTAAGTAGAAAAATCGTGAAAATACATACATAATGTTCAGTTGCTTTGAAGATTTTAAATGTGCACAAATTACACCCACTTATGGTTATTATCTTAAAGCTACTTACTAAAATGACAATAAAATATTGACAATTCTTGTTCCGCAAGTTTGCTTTCAAATATTTTTCGATGGAACAGAAATATTTATAAATTAATTCACAAAAAACATATATGTATATATTTTCCGACACTTAATATGTAATGCCTAGAAAAAATCGGCGGAAAGAGGGGAACGGAGTATCTTAACACTAGGTTAAGTTCCCGCTGTCTACTCTGCCGTGTGCGGGGTGGAGCTTGAAGCTGATTTATTTATTTTTTTATAAAGACGATAATGATAAAGGTTATCGTGGCGCAGTGGCACAAGCGTGTGACTGTAATGTCGACGGTTGTGGATTCGATTCCCAATTGGGGGAATGATTTATAATAACTTATCTTAGCTTCACGCTGTATCCGTAGCGGGATAGTCGGATAGAACGGAGCACCAAACGGTACGGTTTGTACATACCTCTTTCACCTCGTCCAATGTCATCAAGCTATTCATACATGCCCTCCGGGGGATCCTCGTGTTTTTTACATGACCTTCCTCTACTATCTTTGATATTGTATTTTCGAAGGTCAACCGAAGTGTCCCACTACCTCTCGATACGCTTACGGCTGACTTTGAATGAATTATTATTTATTAATATTTAAATTTTTTTCGCTGTGGTAACAAGGCAAAACGCAAAACGGTGTTAGGTTCCGTTATTTAACTCGTAATACCTCAGAACTTTGGCGGGAAGTGGGGAAGGGAGTGTCTTAACGCTAGGTTTCCTCGGTCTTTGTTATATGCGGGGTATGCGGGTTTTAACAATTACTAACAGTATGTATTCAACATTTATATACGCACATACGTGCTTAAACATACATTTCTATAACATAAACAAATTATAGTGACCCGTCACTAGCTATCCTCTCCATCCCTATTAAATATCTAGGAAACACGCAGATTAAATTAAAACAAAAAAAAAATGAAAAACAAGACATAAACCATTCCGGTTACTGCTTTCCTGCGCCTTACATATTTAAAGAGAGACGGTCCACGGACTTATGAACGGCAGGAATAATTCATAGCACAAAGGCTGGCCTGTAGACACGGTATGAGTAGCGGCGAATTTACAGCAGACAGGAGTTCGTAAGCACGTGCTCTCACGCACTTTTACGTGTTGTTTTTTATATTTTTCGTTTTGCTTTGTCTCTGTAGAAGGCTTTGAAAGTTAATATTTTTTTTGCTTCAAGCTGTATCCGGCACACAACAGGGTAGACATAGAAAACCTCTTTTCCCTATGTTCCGGATACTGGTGGGATTGCGTGTTGAGTGGCAGAACTCTACGCCGTGCTTTGTATCGAGACCAAAGTGAAGAAATTAAAATATTAAGTATTTAATTTCCTCGAGTGAGAATCACAATCTACCATACATTTGTCCACATATTCAAGGAAGATGGAAATGCTTAGGAGTGTACGTATGTATGTATGTTGATACGATTTTCGAAAACAAAACATATATAGTAAAATGATTTTTCTAGGAAATATTCTGCGGTGCAACTTTTGAGTCACAGGTCATGGATTCAATATATCTGTAATTTTGCTTCTAATAAAAATACATATGACAAGTCCTTTTTGTTGTTTTTAAGTAACAGATTTGAAATGTATTTTTGACTATATAGTAAAAATACCAATATTATATTTAAAATCTTATCTTATAAGGTCGTTTGTTTGAGGCACAGTCACACAGTTATTATTAACTCTGTACTGTGAACAAATTTTGTTATTAGCAACTCTGTAGAAACATTTTTACAAAGCTTTGCTATACAAAGATAGTTATATAGAATATTAAAGATAGTTATATAAATATTTTTTTCAACAGAATTTGGCGGAAAATTAGGAACAGGTGTATCTTAATGAGTTTCAAGTTATTTCTGCCTACCCTATTATAACGTGAAGCTAAAAAAGAACACATTTTGAAAAGTATAAATATTTTATTTGTTATATTTACTTAATTTTACTTATACTATTTTATTTTTAATATTACATTAATTTGTTCTAATTTAAATTAAGACTTAGGTATTACAGATTCTGATGGTTGCCATACATCCCATGCATTATTATGTAAACTAGGTTTAGCTTTTAAATTTGATTCATGGGGCACTACTGTTCGAGGTATCGTTCGACCCAGTTCAATTTGTAATCGATTGTACAATTGGTTTGCAATGTCTGGATACATGGATGATATATCTTCTAATTCACACGGATCAGCTTTTATGTTAAATAGACACCAAGTACCTGGAATAAAACAAATAAAATCTGTTATCATTTACAATTCATCAGTATAAATGTTTAATGTTTTTTAGAAAACATATAATATAAAAAATTTGAACGTAGCGGGATTTGGACCCGTGCTTCTTGGAAACTGTCCAAGCGCTCTGACCAACTAAGCCATACGTTCTCATCGGGCTACGTCGAATTTCTTATATGCTTGTTACAAGTTATTTTTATAGCTAGCATCTCTGTAGGGAGATTTTTATAAATTTCCGCTTTCTTAAAGATAAATAATTTTAAATTAAATTTTGTTAATATGTTCTCCAAAAAGTATTTTTCTTTCCTAAATGTGAAATAACACTTAAAAAAACGTAAAAAAATATAAATATTTAATCTTTTTTTTCAGCTTTAAGATAAGCGGAGAGAAAAAAGTATAAAAACACTTCGTTCTCCACCTACGTGAGTTCGAGAGATCGCGTATCTTTCCGGAGTGAGGAAACCATTGATCCCCACTTAGGATAATAATTCAATGCTGAACTGCTATAGATTTTGTCAAAAAACACTGAAACAATTAGTATACTGAATACATACATTCATGTACGTAGAAGCAAATAACTGTGGATTGAAACAAAAACCACTAAAAGTTTTTAAAAATTACAAAAGCAAAATATGAAACGTAATTATGTTTATATTTCTTTTCCCTTACCATTATTAGGATAGCAAATATTATTTGTGTCTATATTTTTATTACATGACACTCCAATATCATTTCTCAAATTAATATCTGACATTCTAAAGTCTATTCCTATATGAGGAAGGATAGAATATATTGTACTATTTTTTACAGTGTCTTCGTAAGATGGAGGTGCACTTAAAATTCCCTTATAAATGTGACCTTGAAAGTTGCTGTGAGTAATCAATACTGTTCCAGTAACAAGTTTATAGTCACCAATTATTATAGCAGAATATCCTGTATAATCATCTATTTCGACAATAGTATCTCTTTTAGATTCTTCATTATTTTTTATTGTATCCCACAAATTAATACCATCTATATCAGAAGGTGGTTCAATACCAGCCGCGCTTAATATTGTTGGTGTCCAATCAGAAACGTGCATATATCCTTTCCATAAATGTTTAGAGTTTGTTAGGTTTTTACTCCATATCAAACCATTTACTCTAATACCTCCTTCGAATGGACTAAATTTAAGACCCCTTAAAGGCCAATTCGACGCGTAATTAGCTGACTCTTGTGACGTAATCCCACCGTTGTCAGATATAAATGCTATTATTGTATTTTCCAAAATACCTTTCTCGAATAATGCTTTTACTATATCACCTACACTGTCATCTAGTTTTTTGACCATAGCTGTGAAAAGTTACAACGAAATTAATAACTAAGAATAAGTTGAATTTATCCTAAAAATAGTACGAGTATATAAAAAATAATAAACTTATAAGTCTAAGAATAAATAGTGACAATAAAGTCTTTCTAATTTGAGGCTGTTATGGCGCCAGGTCACAAACGTGAGACTGTAAACGTGACGGTTGTGGGTTCAATTTTTCCTCGGGGGAATGAAATATGATTTATTTTATTCACTCTGGTACTAAGGCGAAAGCGTGATGTTGAGTTGCACCATTAAACACATAATGCTTCAAAGATTCGGCGGAAAATGGAGAGTGGAACGCCTTAGTGTAAAACTGAAAAAAGAGAAAATATATTATAGATAAAATAAAACAAATTAAATCATCAAATTGTTACCCGCGTAATAACGTCTCTGAGGCAGATCAATATATCGCATGGTACGGACGACATCTGGCGGTGCTTGCATTGGGGCCCCTTCGTTAGCGGAGTGTGGCGCGTTGTGGGCGACCATCAAGAATAATGGTTTTGTAACATCGTGAGATGAGATAACTGAAATAAAAAACTTTATAGAAATAAATATATTTTTTATAATGTAGGTATCTCTATAGAAGAAATGTTATATTTATTTTCTTCGACATTCTCGCTATTATAGACTATAGAGTGCCCTAAAGCATTTATTTTATAATTAATTAATATTTAAATTATTATATTAGGAACTATTTCGCGGCGTTAAGTTCCGCCATTCAACACATAAGGAGAATTCGGCGGAAATTAGACACAGATAGAAATATAGATAGATAAATTAATTAGAAACAGAGTATCTTAACACAAAGTTCCCAAGTTCCTCAGCCTACCTTGCTATGTGCGGAATACAAATAAAGGTTCAAAAAGGAGCATCTTTTGTTTATTAAATGAAAATTAAATGCTTATTAAAGTTTTTGTTTATATTCAAATAGAAAAATAATAGATAGAACCAAACACAAGACTCGAAATATCATGCAATATTATAAAAAAATATATACAGTAAGTTATAGTAATGAAAATAAATCAGCAGTGAACAAATTACAGTTGTCAAACTTTTATAACTTAATATTTAAATATGAATTATTCCCATGCGGAATTAGTTTTACATAAATATTGATAATATCGCACGGTTATCTAATAGTTCACTGTTATTAATAACTGATTGTATTTGCTGTATCATAATTATAATATCAAAATGTATTGTACAAATGATAGAGGTTATTTTACATAATAAATGTTATTTTATTATATCATTTGTTGTTGGTATTAATTATTATAATAGTTTATCCTAATTTAAACTTGAGGGCGTGACGCAGGGGCACGAAGTGTGACTGTAAACGCGACTGGTTGTGGATTCGATCCCCACTCGGGGAAATGAAATATTTATTTAAAATTATATTTCCATTTCTACAAAGGGCGGCGTTGAGTTCCGCCACTCAACACGCGATGATTTCAGAATTCGGCGGAAAGCGGGGAACGGAATGTATTAATGATAGGTTCTCTTGTTGGTGTGTCTTAACACTAGGTTCCCCCTGCCTACCCTGCTGTGTGCGGGATACACCGTGAAGCTAATTTATTTTTAATTTATTAACTAACTATAAAATTTTATAAGATATTCAAAAAATAGACTTTAATAAAGATAGTAATTTGTTAAAATAAACAACAACTTAAACTCTTACTTGATTTGGTTTCTTCGTTATAAATATCGGTTATATATCCTTCTAAATCCCAAACCGCAGATTCATTTCGAAATAAATCTAAACCTGATACATCTCCAATGCTCCACTATCGTAACAAAAATATAAAAATAATAAGTTATTGATAAATATTAAGCAAAGCAATATAAAATATAGGAAAAAATTCTATATTTACGTAAATAATATATTAATATAGTAAGTAAAATAAAAAAATAAAATATCGTTAGTATTAAACATCAAATCATAAAAAGACTACAAAATTTGGAACCAAAATTTACAAAAATGGCTTCTAAACTAACCGGTACGTTCAAATTTTTATACGTTTTCTATTATAAATAAGTATTTTTCTTTCCTAAGTGTGGAATAACACTTTAAAAATTGTTAAAAATAAACTAACCGTTTCCAAAAGTGTATATTCGTAATAATCTATGTATCCTCCCCTGTGACCGAAATGAGAATCAAATCCTCGATACGTAGGCAAGAATTCGGTGCGTGATTGGCCAACATGCCACTTGCCAACCAAATGCGTCGCATAGCCAGCGTCTTTGAAGTACTGGGGAAGAATTTTCTCCGTAATCGGCAGTCCTCTGTCCTCACCGTTTGTCAAGGGATACCCTTGCATACCTGTAAATATAAGTTATTGTTGTAAAGTGGTAATTATTGTATGATATGAGATCAGTCGTGGCGCGCGGGCACAAAGTGTGACTGTAAAATCGATTGGTTGTGGGTTTGATCCCTCGAGGAAATGAAATATTTATTTACATTTATATTTTCATTTTTTTGCTCTGGTGTCGAGGCAAAGCGCGACTCATTGAGTTCCGCCGCTCAACACGCAATGCCTCCAGAAACGGCGTCTTTTAACACTAGGTTCCCTCTGTCTACCCTGCTGTGTGCGGGATACAGCGTGATGGTGATTTATTTGATTTATTGTATGAGATAGTCGGAGATTCATATTAATTTCGAATTGTATTAAATGTGTTAATGGAGTGTTTTGACTCTAGATCTACCGGCCTACCCTGTTATGTGGGTTAAGGCCTAAAGGATAAAAAAGTAAAATTTTAATAGTTCTTATTTTTAATTTAATTTTATATTTTTAAAAGACATATGAGCTAAGTGTGGCAGTGTAATTGAAACATGGCTGCATTGTATAACAATTATAAATCACAATTTTTGTTTCAAGATATATTTAAAATAAATATTATTAAAAGGTAATAGTTCCTGCAATCTGATTACAATATAGATTAGAGTAGATGTGTCATTTTCTTAATTTAAGAAAATAATAGTACATAAAATATATAGATAGTGTAGTTTTAAATTTTCTACTATAACGACTGAGACATATTAAAATTTATTTTGTATTTTAACTTCTTTGTTCAGAAACTAATATTGACGTTGTATAAATTTCAAATATCAATAATAAGAGAAGGTAACTCGATAAAGGTTATGTTATCCGCCTTTGAATCTTTTGTTTGCAGCTATTTCTATAAAGTCTATTATTCTCTATTTAACTTGAAAACAAAAAGGTTTTCTTGAAACTAATACTTATCTGTTTGTTTTGATTAAATACATCGATATAACCTGGAATATTTGAAAAATTACTCGTGAAACGTTTATTATCAGAATATAAATTATTTTTTAATAAAAAAATCTACTATTAAAAAAAAATTTAATCAAATTAAGAAATAAAAATAAACAATTTACACTATACAAAAAAATACTATAAATTAACCTACCTATTTACTTAGTTACCTACTTATTTTTAGTAAAATATACTTATATTACAGTAAAATATGAAAAAGTCATACAACTGCTGCAATCAAATTCTTATTTCATTCACCGGAAAAGCTATTCTTTTGTTATACATAAGTGCTTTCCTAGATTAGTTATACAATGTGTAATATGTTCAATTCCATTTCTAGTAATATTGAAAAATGAAGAGCAAACCAGAGGAAACTTAATGTTAAGATACCCCGTTTCTCATTTCCCAGAGAATTCTAGAGGCATCGTGTGTTGAATGGTGCAACTCAACGCCGCGTTATGGCTCGACATTAGAGCGAAGAAAATGGAAATAATAAATATTTCATTTCGTTCAGTAGGAATGGAACTCACAACCTGTCGCGTTTAGTCATACTTAGTGCGCCACGACTGGTCTCAACTTAACTGTTTTTATAATATTTTATTGCAAAAATGGAATAATATTGCCGCATGCTTATGATAAAATTCAATCAAAATGATAAAAATTAAAACAAATATCCGCCTCTAGACGGCCACTTAACTAAGTTATCTAATCTATTAAGCATATATACTTAGAATATTATTTTAATAAAATATTAAATGGAATTAATAATTTATTAAAATAATATTCTTAAGTATATAAAATAAATATAGATAAAAAATATATAAATAGATAAATATAGTACATAAAATTTTACTTTCTTATTTTTTGTAAAAACCAAAAAATATTTAGAAAATGGTATATCGATCTCCATTATACAATAAAAAAAATTGGAACAATCTGTTTCATGATAATTCGAAATAATCATGAATTTTCAAAGAAAAAAAAAAGAAAGATATTTAGAGGCCGTCGTGGCACAGGAGCTCAAGCGTGTAAATATAACGCGGCGGTTGTGGTTTCGATCCTCACTCAGGGGAATTATTAATATTTATGAATATTTTCATTTCTTCGCTTTGGTACCAAAACGAAAGCGCGGCGTTGAGTTCCACAACTTAACACATATTGCCTTGAATTCAGCAGAAATTGGGAAACGGAGCATCTTAACACTAGGTTCCTTCTGCCTACCCTGCTATATGCGGGATACAGCGTGAAGCTGAAAAAAAAAAGAAAAAAAGGAAACAGTAGTATACCAGTCACGTGTGCAAATTTCCCTGTGAGCAGAGAGGAACGGGAAGGCGTGCATATACAATGACTGTAATATCGTTCGAGTGCCACCCCTGTGTACGCCAGCAGGTCTATATTCGGAGTCAAAATTTGATCTGATCCGTGAAAACTCACGTCGTCCCAACCCTGCAATATTGATATCATCACTTAATGATTATTTCTATACGTAAGTATGTACTTTTGATACAGTAAATATTGAAGAGTTTTACACTGTTCAGGTATATTTGACGATGTTTAACTATGCACACGATGGTTGTGGGTTTGATTTGATTTTATATAAATAAAATTGAGAGAAGAATACTATAATACAGAAAACATAAAATATTTATCTGTCTGCCTTTCTTTTGGCCTGCTATATATACTCCGGAACAGCTTTACCGATTTTTATATTTTTTTCTTTATATAGATAGAATCTCTAAAAAACTTTTACTTTTATAATTTCTTACGAAAATTACGATAATTTGCCTATTTATCCTCACAATTACCTCAAAATAATATTAAAATAAAGCGGATGTTAAATAATATTTGTATTTATTTTAATACAATTATGAAAGCAATAATAAGTAAATCATGTACTGATTGATATTTAATTAATATTTTTCAAGTTACTCACGCAGATTCTATTCACAATCTGATCTCTTTGATTATCTTGAAGAAACCATAATAAAAAATAAGAATTTGAACCGGTAACTATTTATAAAACCACGGAAACTTATGTGAAACACGATACATTTTTTACTATATATATTTCTCTATTATATCTTGATTAAGTCTTATTATTTTTATCTATTTATTTTTGGCAGCCTAATAAGCGAAACCGGAAAAGCCAACACGGTTAATCAGTTTTTATAATCAAACGTGAATTGAAAGCAAAAAAATCGAAGCGAATAGTCATTGCACTTTTAACGTGGCTCTAATTTTGTCACGTTATTATTTTTGTATTATATAAATAATTATAGTGTGAATCACTTAAACTATATTTTGTTTATTTTTTTAAAACTACACGCTGTATCCCGCATGTAGCAGGGTAAGTAAAGGAAACCTAGTGTTAAGACAGTCCGCTCTCCACATTCCGTCGAAATCTGATACTAACGATATTATTGATGTATAAAGAGGATAAATACTGTTAAATATATATTTGTAGCAGCAGCCTTTAGTTCTGTGTTATTTTCAATAACTCACTCAATAAAGTGAAAATAGCTTTTGGATTTGTATTCATTAAGTTGTAGGTATTTGAATCACTAAAAGACAGCTTTAACATTTTATTTTGTTCTTTTTATAAGAACAGCTACTTATATTACATAAAACTATTATAATTATACAGTAAAGTTATAATAAAACATTTATTCACAGCTACAATAAGCATTTCTTATTTACTTAATAATGAGGCCGGTCGTGGCGCAGAGGCACAAAGTGTGACTGTAAAATCGACTGGTTGTGGGTTCGATCCCCACTCGAGGAAGTGAAATATTTATTTACATTTATATTTTCATTTCTTCGTTCTTGTGTCGAGGCAAAGCGCGGCGTTGAGTTCCGCCACTCAGCATGTAATGCCTCCAGAATTCGGCGAAAAGTGGGGAACGGAGTGTCTTAACACTAGGATCCCTCTGCCTACCCAGCTACGTGCGGGATACAGCGTGAAGCGTGATTTGATTTTTTTATTTATCTAATAATGCATATAACATATCGAGTAATATAGTTAGTTATATGACAGTTATTCAGAAAGTTTAATTAGTGCTTAACTCGCAATAAAAGTGAAATTACTAGTGAAGCGAAATGATTAAAAATGTATTAACACACAGATAATATATATTTCTGTTTTATTACAAAATTTTACATATTTACGCCCCGAGTACATCACATTTAACGTATTTATGATTTATACTCTATATTGAAGTACTGCATATTAAAATATACATAAAATTGATTTCTTTTATATTTACAATATTAGAATATATTAGTCATCGTTTTTTTAGTATGATTAGAAATGTATAACCATTGTCTATAAAATCCAAAGATAAATAAGACAAAATATCAAAGAACTCGTCTAGGGTTCAATTGCGTTTACTTTTTTTTTAATTATGCATCTTTTATTACATTGCTTTAGTTGTTGACATAAATATCATATCTTTTAAAATGATGCTTTTTTTCGCAATTAAACACAAGAGGAAAAGCGTGAAGCTACAAAACGATGAGGATCGGGTCAGTATTGAATAGTCACGAGTTCAAAACCATCTATATTTTAACTTTTTATATACATTCATACATATTGAATTTATAAATAATTTTCTTAGAATGAGTTATAGTTATCTTAACTCAAAACTTACCATATCATCAGCAATAATAAATACTACATTAGGATGTTTTGACGTTCCATTACCACTTTTTAGTATAAGTAATAATGTCAAAAAGCCCAAGCATTTTGAATTTAACATAACCTGTAAAAAAAATCGTTTATTTATTTACATAACAAGATATATGTAGATACCATTATAAACTTGATAATGTAGCCAACGAGTTCCGTTACGTCGTTGTATTGAGCAAATTATGTGGACATTTTTATATAACATTTGAGAAAGTTTGTCATACAATATATTTTGTATTAAAAAAAATACTTTTCAATAAAAATAAGAAAATCTAAATCTATAAAATTATTTTGAAACACAAATAAGAATAAAATATCAAAACTTACGTTACGGTTTTTCTAATTAGAATTTTTTTCCTTGATAAATTGCACAGGAAAATCAAAAAGCGTACATAACATGTAAACGTGTGTATATAAATAAAACGATAGGAGCACATTGACAGCTCTACACGTGACTCGTGAACGTATTCCCACTGGCTGGTAGATTGCAACAAGTGTTCAAGATAACTATAGTATAAATATATATATTTTGTAATTTTTTTTATTAAAAATAGTGTTTTATATGAAATTTTGGTTAAAATGTATAGTGGAAAATGTCGGGATTAGTATAGCATGTAGACAATGATTGTGGGTTCGGTTCCCTGTTAAATATTTTTGCTTAAAAGATTTTTATTTCTCTAAACTAATTATGAAAACTTTTTCGTTTTAAAAGGTAAATAGGAGGAGGAGTGTCATTTTACTTGATTCCCATGTCAAAAATGCAACATATAGAGTTTGTGTTAAGATAAAAAAATGTCTTATGGCCAAATTTCATCTTATAATATATACATAGTGAACGACCGATTAACTTGTTCAACCGATACTTAAAAATATAGAGTACATCAAGATAACGTTACCGATTACGGAGTGATAAGGTGAGTATGTTATAAATAGGTACTAAATGTATATTTACATACATGTATAGCAATACTATTCTTTACATAATTTATTTTTTTCGTGAGGCCGGTCGTGGCGCAGCGGCACGAGGTGTGACTGCAAAACCGATTGGTTGTGGGTTCGATCCCCACTCGAGGAGATGAAATATTTACTTAAATTTATATTTCCATTTCTTCGCTCTGGTGTCGAGGTTAAGCGCGGCGTTGAGTTCTGCCACTCAACACGCAATGCCTCCAGAATTCGGCAGAAAGTGGGGAACGGAGTGTCTTAACACTAGGTTCCCTCTTCTTCTTCATTTTTAATTAAATAATGGGAAACAAAGTGTCTTAGCATTAGGTTCCCTTCAGCTACCCTACAGCCCCCCATACAGCGTGACTTTAAAAAAAAGAAAAATATAATAATAAGAAATATATTTGTGTGAAAAAATGTTGAATATTTTAAAAACTGTGGAATTGAATCTTCTGCTATACACGCAATGCAAAAAAACATTGAAATATTTTAAGTTTGTCCATCATACATACATACACACGAGTATATACATGTACAATATTTTTGCCTTATATAATACCAGGAAAATAATACTAAAAATATTTTTTAAATCAACAATAATTTATTTCTATTAAACAACTATTCACAACTTAATAAAAAATGCAACTAGAAAACACTACTTAATATACATAGTAAATTTCTGAACCCGTATGTGCTTTCACAGCTTCTGACTGTATCGGCCGTTGGGATATTCGAAGAAGATGTATTTCTTACTCGATTTAATTCTACAGCTTCAAAATTAATATCATTTAATGATGGATTACCATTACTAGTATTATTAACTACAGGGTCTGTATCATTGAGCCAAGGAACCCATCTATATTCAAAGTTGGCTGGATCTGCTCTGGCATCTAAGGGTGTAGGTCCTCTTCTCATTTGCATTGCCCATAATGCTTGTAATCTACTTATTAATAAGGCAGCTACTTTGGGACCACGACTCCAAAGATCATGACTTTCTGAAGGATCTTGCCTTACATTGTACAAACAGCCACGACCTGATGACAAAATGTTGAATAATTATAAACATTCATAGGTGTTGTAATAAACACTACGGGACTTATATTGAAATTTAATCGAGTTTAAATGTTTGAGTAAATAATAATTGTTTATTAAAACTTTTTACGTTATAAGGTTGCACATATAATAATATCCATTTTAAATTATTATTTAACTATACGACGATAAGTTGTATGTAAACTAATTATATGTTATAATACTCACTCAGAGTTGGTTCACAACGAGTTAAATCTCTCACACGGTCCAATTGTTTGATTGCAGTAGCTTTCCTCATGGATAATACTTGATCATAATCTAAAGTGAAACCATATCTTTCAAAAACTTTAGCAACTATACTATTACGAAGTGCCGGGAAGTAATCAGGAAGTGGTCCTTTATTTCTCATAAATTCTGCCCCATAATAGCCATTACTGAGGCCTGACACATTGCCTATAATAACTTTGTAGTCTCCTGATCGATACGCGCCGTACATATTTGCAGAGCTATCCTCAATAGCTATAAGAACTTCCTTTCTTTGAGATTCCCGATTTAGAGATATTGAATCCCATTGATTAACTCCATCTATTTCAGCTTTAACTTCGCCACCAACTGCGCCCAATAGAGTTGGCATCCAATCAGTGATATGCATAAGTCCTTGCCAAACTTTTGGCTTAAGGGTCGGATGCCATATAAAAGCAGGCACTCTAACAGCCCCCTCCCATGGGGTTTGTTTTTTACCTCTAAACGGCAGATTTACCCCCCAGTTGTTAAACTGCCCTACTGTAGGTGCTCCGTTATCTGATACAAAAACTATTAAAGTGTTTTGTAAGATGCCTTTGTCCGCGAGAGCTCTTATAACTTTACCAATGCTATCGTCCAAATAGGAAATGATTTCTGTAAGACAAAAAATGTTATATAATAAGACTGTTGTGATTCTGACATAATAGTAATTTAAAGATAAAATAATTAAGAATAGAAATGGAAAAGAAATTAAATTTATGCATGAGGGAGTCTATTGAAAATTTTAATAATAATTTATGCAACAGTTACTGCATAAAAAAGTTTCGACAAAATTGGGCAAATCGGATACAATACATTTTGTTCAATTTGTATTTTATCATTTTAACAATGCATTTCGAAATTTAAATTGCACAGGTTCGTTAAAAACGAACGTAGCATTATAAATAGTTATATCATCTATATCGCCTTGATTTATTAACGAGAAAATAAAGGTAAAATATGTGCATAATAGTCGGAATGTTTGCGTAAAGTTAAAAATATGTATATAAAAGCCATCGTGGTGCAAAAGCATGCGACTGATAAGGCCGGTAGTGGGTTCAATTCGGGCGACTGAAATATTTAATATTTTTATTTCCTCGCTCTGCGAACAAAACAAGCGCCGCGTTGAGTTCCGCCACTCCACACGCAATGCTTTAAGAATTCGGCGGAAAGTGGAGAACAGATGTGCCTTAACGGTAACGGAGTGTTTATATATACACTATGTATTTATATACTAAAAGTTAAATAGATAAAAATAAAAAAAAATACAATTCATCTAAGAAAAATATTAATATTTCTATATATATAAAGCGTATATTATACCTGCATACAGCCGTCTATCCGAGTGAGCTATATGTCGGTTCTTGACAGTTGTATTGAGCGGTGGTTGTAATAGCCCGCCTTCATTGCCGGCGTGTGGCGCCGTGTGGGCGAGATGCAGGAAGAATGGATTTGAGTCGTTGTGGCGGTGTATTACTATAACAATATGTTTTTATATTAGAATTGTATATTTCTTTTTATTTTTATATAGTTCTCTCTGACTATCCCGCTAGGGATAAAGCATGAAATTAAGTTAACTATATATTTTATATTTTCAGATTTCACGCTATATCCCGCATACACGGGGCTAGGCTGAGGTCATCGTGTTAAGACACTCCGTTCCACATTTTCCGCTAAATTATTGTGTTCAATAGAAATATTAAATATTTCAATTGCAATCACCTCAAGAATTCACTGGAAAGTGGTAAACAAAAGTGTCCCAATAGGATTGGAGTGTTTTAACACTAGGTGCCCAGGTCCCTCTGTGTACCCTCCTGCAGGATACAATGTGAAACTAAAAATAATATTACAACGTATTACTTATTTAGAAAACGTATAAAAATTTCAACGCAGCGGGACTTGAACCCGCGCCTCCTGGAAACCGACCAGGCGCTCTAACCACTAAGCCATGCGTTCTCGCCAAGCTACGTCGAAATTTTTATACGCTTGTTATAACTTATTTATGTTGTTAGCATTTAAGTAAATTAAGCATTTTGGGTGTAAATTTTAGATGAGAATATAGATTATTTCTAGGTCAAGTTCTTTTACGTAAATCATTACCACAAATGAACAAAAAATAAACAAATAATGCAACAGATGAACAACATTGTACAGGCTTTTTAATTCAAAATACAAACCTAATCTACATAAAATATTCAGCTCGTATTACTTAAGTTAATATAAAAATAATATGTTCCGCCAACACGCAGTCCTTTCAGAATACGGCGGTAAATGGAAAACAGAAATATCTCTGTGAATGGAAACAGAGTGTCTTTACACTAGATTCCCAGGTTCCCTCTGCCCACATTGCTATTTGTGGGATACAGTGGGAAGCTAAAATTGACACATCGGAAAATGACGCCTTTTGCGAAATATTACGTAAGCCAGAATCACCGATGTTAAGCTATTAAAATTATATATTATACGCACGTGCAATCAGTAAGCATTAGATATTTAACGGTTAATGACATTTGAGATTTCTTACAATACAGTTTTTTTAAGGCGATGTATGTTTACTGAACTTTTTAACTTCAATCATCATTTATATAGTATATTCAATTATCTCAATCAGGGAACTATCTTAGATGTCAGTCCAGACGCACGGGCACATGCGTGTGACTGTAAACGTGACAGGTTGTGGGTTCGATTACAGCTCGAGGAAATTAAATATTTCATATTTTTATTTCTTCGCACTCAACACACAATACCTCCAGAAAAAACGTCTACTCCCTACTTGCTGGACTATGCTTTTTAAGGAATGACAATCTTTTCACAGAAAATAATATAGTTTGAAAGAACACAATAGTATGTTGAAGACATATCCTCTTTAAATAATGTAAAGAAAATACTACTTAAATCTACTTAAGTCCCTTTCCTATATATAAATTTAAAATACATACATACATATCATTTGTATCTATAGGGCATAGTCTTATATATTAAAAATCAAATCTCATTAAAATACTTCTGTTCCCAACTTTCAGCCGAATTGTTGAGGCATTGCATGTTGAGTGGTGGAACTAAACGCCACGCTTTACCTCGATCCAGAGCGTTCTTCATTGATCGAATGGGAATCGAACCCACAACCGGTCACGTTTACAATTAAATATAAAAAAAAGATAAATAACTTAATATCAGCATTATGAATTTAATTACAAGCCGTATTTACTTTAATATGTGTGTCGTTTGCGGTAGGAACGTTGGTAGTTTTGTTAACAACATGGCCGAAAATTTGCGGTCATGTTTATGTGGTTAGAATTACACAATTTTACTTTAAACATGCTATATTTAACGAATAAACGTTTATTTAATATTTATTATATATTTTAATATTTAATTACTTCATCAAAATGTTTATTGAATAAATAATTACCCGAATACAAAGGAAGGGTTATTTTTGTCGATTTTGTGTGGTAAAACCTATTTGGTATGTCTTCTTTTTATAATAAATCTATTTAGTTATTATAAATTTATTTATTTATTTTGATTTGTATGGTAAAAAGAGGACATACCAACCGATTATTCTTCTATATATTGTAGTTTGTTTCGTACTGTAATCCTTTTGCTAGCACGTCAACACGTCCTTTAGTGTGAATAAAGTAAAATTATTACTACAGAAAGAAAAAAAAATTTTTTTTTGTTTCTGTAGTAATAATTTTATTTTTCATATGTTATGTAATAGAACAATTTTAGCTTTGTAGTTTGTTATAATATTTGCAGAGGATAATAGAAGATTATTTTATTCTCTCTCTCTTGGTCATATAATATAGGAATATTTTTTAATACAATATTTATAATAAATAATAGTTTAGAGGTGCCCGTTTCACAGTATCATATGCGTGTTGTGGGATTGCCTTCCTTTAGGCAGGATGAATTATTTAATATTTTCATCTCATTCCTCTTGTAACTAGCCAGAGCAGCGTTGAGTTCCACCACTCAATATCCGATACCGGGAAAATTCGTCGGAAACACACTAGGTTCCCTTTGCGTACCTTGCGGGATACAGCATGAAGCTAAATAAAAATAATAATATGGAACGTATAAAACTTGGTGTACATGGTGGTTACAAGCTAAATTGAAATGCAAGCCACTCTAACACCGCAGCCAGGTTTTATACAAAAGTGGAACACGTCACTTACGTAACTTAAATTAGAACATTCACTTAAACTCAAATGAATTACATTTTAGTTAGAAATAAATTTTCAGCTTTATTAAATTCAACATTTTGGCGTCTTAAGTAACAAAATTACTTATCAAAATTGCCAAAATTGTATAGTAGATAACTAGGGTACCTATTGATGAGTAGACTCCCTGCTCCCTGATTTTCACTAACATTCAAATAACGTGAATTGTGCTCCGAAATCAAAATAGATTTATATTAAAAATATAATAAAATATTAAATAAATTTTCTTTTACTTAGATAAAATTCTATAAATGAAATTTCCGGTTTTGTTTTTATATCTATTGGAAATATCCCAATCAAAAAGTACAAATTATTAAGCTGAATATAACACGTAAAAATACCTTATAAAAACACTTCTAGCAAACTTAAATGATATCAGTATAAATAATTAAAATATTCTTTCCTAAGTGTGGAATAACATTTTAAAATATTAATGAAACTTTTATGAACGAAACTGTTACGAGGCGGAGGGAACCTAGTATTAAGACACCTCGCCTCCCACTTTCCGCCAAATTGCTCGAATCATTGCGTGTTGAGCGGCGAAACTCAACGCCGTGCTTTTGCCTTGGTGACAGAGGTGAATAATTCATTCCCCCGAGTGGGGATCGAACCCACAACCGTCGCGATACAGTCACACTCTCGTCCATGCGTCACGACGGCCTCATAATATCTAATAAATAATAATTTCAATAATAATTATTTTCATGTTGATTATAAATAAATAAAAAAAAACACCGTGAGACCAAAATAAAATTACCTATATCCAAATATTTACTAAGAAATTCTATTTACAAACTAAAAACAAGGAACAATCGCCAGATTATTACTCAGCAACAGCGAACAAAGGCCAGTCCACCGCACGCAAATTAGGTGTGCAACCGTAATACCGAGATATACAGGTGTGTGTACCAATCTACGAACAATATCTATAGAAATACACGAATAATGATGATTTAGATAAATCTAGGCGTAGTTGCTTTAGAAAGGTTTTTTTTTCAGTTGTACGTTATATCCGTTCCACACTTTGTGTCGAATTCTAGAAGCGCTGCGTTTTAAGGGGCGGAACTCAACGCCGCGCTTTGCCTCGTTAGCAGACTTACTCGATTTTAATAAGAGATTTTACTGTTGTATTAATTCCAATTGCAATTTTGTTTCAATCAATTCATAAATGATAAAGTTATATCAATTTAAAATATGTTGGTCGACAAAATTGCTGATTTTTCAATGAATACATATTGTTTATAAAATAAAAAATTGTATGAGGATAAATTAAAAACAATAAAAACTTCCAATATTTTGTAACAAAAATAGTAAGAAAAAACTGGGCTTCGTTGTGACAACTTTTAAATGTATGATCGCTTACTAATAGTGACGAGATCAATGTTTATTTTCCGAATTTAAATTTAGTTTTCCATACAAACAAAATCATATAGTTATATTTAATTCGAAAATAAACGAGAAAGAATGTTTTAAAATAACTAAAAACTTGAAAGCAAATGACCTTCTCTTTGCGTTCTTCTCGATATGTGGAAGTTGACTGAAGATTAAGTAAACATTAGTGTTAGAGTTTATATAAAAATTCAATTAAAACAAATCAGCTTCACGATGTATCCCGCACACAGCAGGGTAGGCAGAGGGAACCTAGTGTTAAGACACTCCGTTCCCCACTTTCTGCTGATTTCAGAGTCTATATAAATTCAGAGATTTCGAGTTTATATAAATTACATATAATAGTATAGATATATATTATAACATATATATGTTTTAGTATACTTGTAGGTTCAGTTTGTCATATTATTATTGATCTCTTATACTTATATATTTTTTAAAGATTTCTTATGAAGTATTTCTAATTTGTAAGTCAGTCTGAGACGTACTAAAATAGTGGACGTACGAATAAAGCTTTGTACCAAATTATACTTTTATTCTGAGCCCCTTTATATTAGATATTTATGATTTTTTTTTTAGCTTCACGCTGTATCCCGCACACAGCAGGGTAGGCAGAGGGAACCTAGTGTTAAGACACTCCCGTTCCTCACTTTCTGCCGAATTCTGGAGGCATTGCGTGTTTAGTGGCTGAACTCAACGTCGCGCTTAACCTCGACACCAGAACGANCCACACTTTGTGTCGAATTCTAGAAGCGCTGCGTTTTAAGGGGCGGAACTCAACGCCGCGCTTTGCCTCGTTAGCAGACTTACTCGATTTTAATAAGAGATTTTACTGTTGTATTAATTCCAATTGCAATTTTGTTTCAATCAATTCATAAATGATAAAGTTATATCAATTTAAAATATGTTGGTCGACAAAATTGCTGATTTTTCAATGAATACATATTGTTTATAAAATAAAAAATTGTATGAGGATAAATTAAAAACAATAAAAACTTCCAATATTTTGTAACAAAAATAGTAAGAAAAAACTGGGCTTCGTTGTGACAACTTTTAAATGTATGATCGCTTACTAATAGTGACGAGATCAATGTTTATTTTCCGAATTTAAATTTAGTTTTCCATACAAACAAAATCATATAGTTATATTTAATTCGAAAATAAACGAGAAAGAATGTCTTAAAATAACCTAAAACTTGAAAGCAAATGACCTTCTCTTTGCGTTCTTCTCGATATGTGGAAGTTGACTGAAGATTAAATAAACATTAGTGTTAGAGTTTATATAAAAATTAAATTAAATCAGATTAGCTTCACGCTGTATCCCGCACATAGCAGGGTAGGCAGAGGCTAGCGTTAAGACACTCCGTTCCCCACTTTCTGCCGATTTCAAAGTCGATTTAGCTTATATAAATTACATATAATGGTATAGACATTGTTTTAGTATACTTGTAGATTTGTCATATTATTTATCTGCCCACTTATATATTTTTTGAAGATTTTTTATAAAATATTTCTAATTTGTAAGTCAGTTTAGCTTGAGACGTAGCAGTGGGCGTACGAATAAAACTTTGTACCAAATTATACTTTTATTCTGAGCCCCTAAGTAAAATTTACATAAATATCTAATATAGATATTTATGTAAATTTTACTTTTCGTTTTATACAACTATAAAACTAGATAGCGAGAGTGTACGTTCATTAATGCCCAGGCATCGATCTTGTAGATTGTGAAATTCCAAGTGCAGTGTCTTTCGTAACATTGCAATCAAAATCTAAAATAACAGATTATAGTGTGTTTCGCTTTAATTTAAGGCAGATTTTATAACGGACTCTTTATTTTTTCTTGGTTTGATTCATAAAGTAGATAAACAAAACTCTATATCTTTTAGATCTGTGGCTCTTATTCATTTCAAAACATTAAAATTTAAAATAATATGCAAATTATCGTTAATAATTTACAATGACATGATATAATAGTGTTAAACTTGTGTTGTCTGAAATTGTTGTATGAAATTCATGACGACACAAGTTGAAACATGAAAAATCATGACATATTACTTGCAAGGTATTTTTATATTTTTAAAAAACCCTGAATCTATCTAAATATGTCACATAAAGAATATATCCCCCCCCCCCCATTATCTAGGGCACCGGTACCCAACCAGTGGTCCGTGGGCCAGTAGTAGTCCGCAGCAGCTAATATGTATGGTCCGCGAATGATTTTAAATTTTGGTGTTTGGCAATAAAAAATTTAATATTTCGACATTTAAATTTACTAATATACTTTGAAATTCATTGACTTTTCATATTTACTTTTAGATTTTCACACATCATACACAAAATATCAGATTTTTTTTCTAACTATTGTTATTTCTTATCTTGTAAGTTCCTACTGACTTCGAAATATTTTTTTTTGTTTAATTATAAATTTATTTTTATTATACCTACATAGTGGTCCCTGCTAACAAGAATTCTAAAAAAGTGGTTCCTGATCAAGAAAAGATTGGGAACTCCTGATCTAGGGGCAGCGTGAGGCAGCGTGAACCGTGCCCACCCCAGTAAAATATTGTGCCCATCCCAGATATTTTACTAACAAAAAGTAACCCTTAAAAATAAAAAAATCTTTTACATGAACATATCTGTTATAGATGTTTGTGAATATTTAAGTAGCCTTAATGTATAAGACAAATTGCGGTATTAAGTTCCGCAACTTTAGTTACATTGCACTAGATTTTTTCTTATGGTAAGTAAATAAGCTGCGTAAAAAAGAAATAACTTACAATTTATAGCTCGTTCAGTTAGTACATCAATAATGTATCGATCTTCTTCATCTTGTGGGATGTCATTGTCGAACAGATCTAAGCCGAAGAACTGCCTTCCATTTGGCCACTAAAATTAAAAAAAAACATATAAAGTAATAAAAAAAAATAGATCAACGTTGGCAACAAAAATATTTCGTAGGTGGCTGTGGGTACAATTCCCATTCGGGGAAATGATAAAGTTCAAATTTATAGAATATTATAGTTGAAGTTTTAATTTTTCCCAAAATACGCCTATTCAGCTCTAAGCTGTATAAGAAACAGTTGGTAATAAGAAAGAATTATAACAATAGCGACGATTTTTTATGAAATCAGCTTCACGTTGTTTCCCGCATACAGCAAGGTAGGCAGAGGGAACCTAGTGATAAAACAGTCCGTTCTCCATTTTCCGCCGAATTCTGAAGACATTGCGTGTTAAATGGCAAAACTCAAGGCCGCGCTTTGCCTCGATACCAGAGCGAAGAAATGAGAATGAGAATATAAATTAAAAATATAAATAATTTCCTAAATTGAGGCCAGTCGTGGCGCAGTGGCACGAAGTGTGACTGTAAAACCGACTGGTTGTGGGTTCGATCCCCACTCGAGGAGATGAAATATTTACTTAAATTTATATTTCCATTTCTTCGCTCTGGTGTCGAGGATAAGCGCGGCGTTGAGTTCTGCCACTCAACACGCAATGCTTCCAGAATTTGGGGAAAGTGGAGAACCGAGTGTCTTAACGCTAGGTTCCCTCTGCCTATCCTGCTATGTGCGGGAAACAGTGTGAAGCTGAAAAAAAAATCCTCGAGTGGGAATCGAACCAACAATCAGTTGCGTCTAGAGTCACACACTTGTGCGCCTGCTCCACGACTAGCCTCTTTTGATTATTTATTCTGAGTGTAAAATTAAGTAAATAGAGTGAAAAAGCAAACTCCTTTTATATTGTAAATTTGACGTCAGTATTGCCGCGCAACGGTAAGCTACCAGTGTTTAATAAAAATAATTTCCATTTTTTTCCATTGGCTCGGACTGGCTGGACCACTGGGATCACTGCCATTTCATAATATATTTTTTTACGATATAGCAACGACTTTTAATTTAAAAAAGAATGTGAGAGAGAAATATTCTAATTTAACTGTAAAGTTATTATTATGACAGAATACTACACTACCTATATTATATTATCATTACATTTATTGAAATGATCATAAACGTTTACATTTATTGCAAGAAAATTTCTGTAAATGGTTATAAATCACAATAGAAGTATAACGTTTATTAAGATTTAGCAAAACAGTAATACGATTGCTTAAACAAACGTAACAATTACTCAAGTAGAATATCTTTAAAGATTCTCTACAATATTTTAAGTGATTATTTTTTTTTACTCTGCCTAACAGCTTTTTTTTTCTTCGTTGTCTACCTTAATTGGGAATCGAAACCACAGCCATTACTTTTACAATGAGACGCTTTACCGCTCCACCACTATATACTATATACTCTAACTCTACACTCTTTATAATATTACCTATTATGTAATTAGTTGTATTATATTAACACAGAAAGACTACCTGATGTCAATGTAACCTTTTTTAAATTATAAATTATAATATAATAAGAAATATATATTTAGTCGAGGCGAAGCGGGGCGTTGAGTTTTGCCACTCAACACGCAATGCCTCTAGAATTCGGCAGAAATTGGGGAACGGAGTGTCTTAACACTAGGTTCCCTCTGCCTACCCTGCTGTGTGCGGGATACAGCGTGAAGCTGATTTATTTTATTTAAATATTTAAAGCTCGGAAAAAAATTAAATCAACACCTAACAATGTTGTGGATGTAATTGTTGATTCTTATACAAAAGACAAACGACATTTAGGAAAGCCCTATTTCCACTGAAATGGATCACCATTTGGGCAATTTTGCTTTTTAACTCTCATATATTTTAAATAAAATACAAAAATGCTTAAAGAAACATAATAAAATTAAAATTTTATATGAAAATCTTAATATTCCATGCACTCAAAGCTCTCGTAGTCAACTATGCGAGCGAGGAGAGTGCGAGCAACTGCAAACTATGTTTCTTTGTGCGAAGTTATTTAAAAGCGAAACTGAAATGCTTTAAATATTTGATGATATTAAATATTTTTAGTATTGAATTCATAAAATTATTAAAAAATAAATAAAAATAAAATAAAGTTGAGGCCAGTCGTGGTGCAGCGGCACGAAGTGTGACTGTAAAACCGACTGGTTGTGTGTTCGATCCCCACTCGAAGAGATGAAATATTTACTTAAATTTATATTTCCATTTCTTCGCTCTGGTGTCGAGGCTAAGCGCGGCGTTGACTTCTGCCACTCAACACGCAATGCCTCCAGAATTCGGCAGAAAGTGGGGAACGGAGGGTGTTAACACTAGGTTCCCTTTGCCTACCCTGCTGTGTGCGGGATACAGCGTGAACCTGATTTTATTAAAAAATATTTCTTTAAATTTAATATATATATTATAAATTTCAAATCAAATATTTTTTTTATATTTTTTACATTACTATTGTATTATAGCATAAGTAAGACTACCTACCTAACTTTTGAGGGACGTTTTTAATTATATAATTTATCAAGTATGTACTGAACCTATAGTCTTTATATATAGATTTTTAACTCCAAATTCCTATTTTTACGCATTAAATTCAATCTTTTAAACTACACTAAAATTCATACTTTCCAAATGTACGTTTTAAGACTTCAAATCTATCCACATTAAAAAAAAATTAAACTTACATATTCACTACCAAATTAATATGTTAAAGATATTAAAAAAATCATAGTATTGCCATTAATTTTCTAAACTATTTCATCATAGCTTCAACGCTTCGTAAATATAAGAGAAATTAAGTTTTACAAGTTATGTAGGATTTAACTTCTTCTATAACAGGTTCCAACTGCGCCTCAATCGCGTGATAGATAGAATCTATCGTGCAAAAAATGAGTTATTATATAATTAGTTGTATTAATTAACACAGAAAGATTTTTTGATGTCAATGTATGCATGTATGTCAAGTTCATGGATGATGACGCAAAATGTTAAATATTATTTAAAATATTGTAGCGCAGTCGGAATTATATAACTGTAAATAACACGCATTCCATACATTTACATAGGTTACAAGTTCTATAGTGCTATTTTAACGTACTATGGGTACTTAACGATTTAAAATTTATTTATTTAAAATTATTATTTTTTGGATGGCACTCTCGAAGAATAATATTTTTCTACCTAAGGAATATATACATACGAGTAAGTACTATATATAGATATTTTAATAATCAACGCGCGAGGGGCTAGGCAGTTTTATTTGTAGTTAATTCTTTTACTTTGATTTGACTAGGGGATATCGTCTGTGGTCGAACATTTAATAGTAGAGTTTAGGTTCTACATAGTTACCTCAGTTAGCTGAGGTATCAGAGTTGGATGTCGGTATTTAATTCATTCTTGCAGTGCTTACTTATTGTTTTTTCCATTAGTGACACTACACTTTACAGAAATCTTGGTTCAATCGTTAAAAAACCGTACTCTTTCTTTTCAATATTAATATTTTTTTTATTTTATTTTTTCGCTTTAATAATGAAGCATCACGAAAGTCCATCGATTTTATAAAATCAAATACATCAGCTATACGCTCCCACACTCAGCAGGGTAGGCAGAGGGAACCTAATGTAAGACACTTCGTTCCCCACTTTCTGCCGAATTCTGGAGGCAGAACTCAACGCCGCGCTTTGCCTCGACACCAGAGCGAAGAAATAGAAATATAAATTTAAGTAAATATTTCATCTTCTCGAGTGGGAATTGAACCCACAACCAGTCGATTTTGCAGTCACTTTGTGCCTCTGCGCCACGACTGGCCTCAATCAATCGATTTTATGATGAATGAACAAATATAGTGTAAAAACATATCACTTACCGCTTCCACTTTGTCATGAGTGTAAGAATCCAAGAAACCACCTCTCATGCCCAGATGAGTATCATATCCCCTAGACAAAGGCAAATATTGACGCCGGGACATCCCCACATGCCACTTGCCTACTAAATGTGTAGAGTAACCGAGATCTCTTAGGTAGGCTGGAAGAAGTCTTTCTGTTATCGGAATACCGCGATCTTCGGAATTGTATAAGGGCATTCCGTGCATACCTGTAAATAAAAAATGTTTTATCCATGTAATATAAACAGTCGCACGGCGTTGAGTTCCGCCACTCGACATGTGATGTGTCAAAGATTAAAAAATAAAGTTCTAACTCCAGGTTCTTTTCAACCTGCCTTCTCTGCGAAATATAGCATAAAGTTCTCATCAAACTGTTTTTGAAGTGTATTCTTTACAATAAAAAAAGAATCGTTGAAATCGGTTGGCGTGATATTGGCGTGGCATTTTTTTTATATAATTTTAACTAAACGCTACAGACACGTGGTCCGTACTTTTTTTTACATTTTCATTATTATCAGCTAATCAACAGTATATTTATCTGCCACTTAAACCAGGCTTATAACTACAGATAATCATCTAGATATTTAATTCCTAAGAAAGTCCTAAGAAAATACCTGATTTTTAGATTGCCTTTTTGTAAACATTTCACTTATTATCAATTAACTTAATATCTATTACAATTTTACAACTTATATATAGTTTTGTTTTTTATTCTATGTGCCTATCGGAGGGTGAATTTAGGATATGGAAGGTATAACCGAATGCCGAACCGAATTAATGCAAATTTAAGACTTATGTTATTTTCTCATGGATAACATTGTCATAATTGAACCAAATGAAAATGGGACCACCACCAGCACCAGCTTTCAAATAAAAAAAGAATCATCAAAATCGGTACACCCAATCCAAAGTTCTGAGGTAACAAACGTTAAAAAATACAGTCGGATTGATAACCTCCTCCTTGCGGCAGTCGGTTAAAAAAATATGCTATGAAAATATATAATATAATTATTAATAATATAATATTAAGGTCGTTGTGGCGCATGGGCACAAGGGTGTGACTGTAACGCGACGGTTGTGGGTTTCGCCACTCAATACGTTATGGGAAACGGAGCGTCTTAACACTAGGTTCCATTAATTAAATTAAATAATATAATATGAAAATAATCCTTGTCTCATAACTTTAGCTATAAAGTTCTGTTCTAAGCAAACACAGCAGCTCACTAGCTCTCAATAGTTCCTTTTCATTGTTCTTAAACATTATGCAATAATAAATTCCCATGGCACTAAGCAAACCACTTACAGACTTATCATTTTTATGCAATCAATTTAACAATATAGTTTTATCAGAAATTTATATTTCTATAGATATCATTTATTATTTTTTTATATATACATATAACAAATTTAATAATATTTAAATTGTACTTTTGTTACTGCTATAAATCAAATCAAATCAAATCAAAGTTTCTGCCGAATTCTGGAGGCATTGCGTGTTGAGCAGAACTCAGCGCCGCGCTTTGCCTCGACACCAGAGCGAAGAAATGGAAATAAGAATATAAATAAATATTTCATTTCCTCGAGAGGGGATCGAACCCACAACCAGTCGATTTTACAATCACACTTTGTGCCCCTGCGCCACGACTGGTCTCACTGCTATAAATAATATTAAAAAACATATATTTTTTTTTTATACTTTCATGCTAATAATGTTTTGTAATATTTTACAATGTTTTAAAGTGTACTTACTATAAAAATACACATCGGTGACAAATCCAGATTTTTGATCTATACAGAATAGTAGTTCTACTAAGATTTTGCTTATAACGTAATTCGAATTTGTTGTGAATACACGAAATGTTTGTGAGTTCAAATCCCGAATGGATAAGAAATAAATTACAAGTATCATCTCGTTATTTTTAAAATATTAGTTTTTTAAGAAACTACACTAAAAGGTTTCTCAGCTTTTTTCAGATTATTTCACTCCCGATTCGATTTCGATATATATATATATATATATATATATATATATATATATATATATATATATATATATATCTATATATATATATATATATTCAAGAACATTTTAAATAATCTGATTATGAAAAAATTATGATTATAATATTTTTTTTATGATTTNATATAAAAGCCGTTAAGCCTTAATTTGGTATATTACGGTGAATGTATAGAATGTATTATTTTGACAATTAGTGCAAATTATACTTGTATTGTATATAGATATTTTTTTAGCGTCACACTGTATCCGACACACTGAAGGGTGGGTAGAGGGAACCTAGTGTTAAGACACTCCGTTGCCAGTGTCTAGACTGGCCTGAATATTATATATTTACTTACCTAATCTCATAGGATATTTCCCAGTAAGCAACGCAGTGCGGGCCGGAGTACATATTGCTTCGCTATAATAGTGCTGGAGGACAACGCTCTGTGATGCGAGTGTGTCGAGATTTGGCGTCAAAATCTGATCTGAGCCGTGATAAGACACGTCATTCCATCCCTGAAAACAAAGTTGTAAATAACCTCAATGAAAGTAGTAGTAATTGTATTTTGCTAATGTATTAATGATTAAGGATTAAAGACAGTGAGTTCAAATTTCTTGGGGTCTCTGATTTTTAAAATTAATTTTATTTTTATATTAGCCAATTTGACCTTAAAAACAGAGGTAATCAGTTGGACTTTTCTATATGCGATATGTGTTTCATGATCTAATAAGCTTCTTGAGAGATGATCCTTTTTATTTTTAAAGATTTTTAAAAATTTCGACGTAGCTTGATGTGAACGTATGGCTTAGTGGTCAGAGCGCCTGGTCGGTTTCCAGGAGGCGCGGGTTAGAGTCCCGCTACGTTCAAATTTTTATACGTTTTCTAAATAAGTATGATCCTTTTTAATTTAAACGAAGTTGAATTCAACTTAGGGAGCAGTCTGTTTCATCAAAATCGATTTAGTAATATTTCAGTTATAGGTATCCACGTATTTCTGTATAATATGTATCGTGTATTATGTGTACCTAAGTAACGGATAGGTATTGAAGCAGATTTATTTATTTTAAATTACGTTTAGCATAAAGACTTTATACTTTATTGCAACAAATTATCGTTTCCTACAATGCAAGGACGTTTGATGAGTAGGTACCTATTGAAACAATAAATTTAAAATGTGATCAACAAGAAAAAAACCCAGTCAGTGAGGCCAGCCGTCGTGCAGGTGTTCAAGCGTGTGACTGTAACCGCAACTAATAAATGCTCATATCTAGCTGTCATTATGATATATATATTTTTTAATTTTGCTATGGTAACAAGACATAACGCGGCGTTGAGCTCTGCCACTCAACACACAATGTTCAAGACATTTTATGTCGCATCAAAAGGGAGTATCACGAGTTATCATAACACTACAGTGTTATGTGCAAGATACAGCGTGAAGTTAAAAAAAAACTATAATTTAATATACGCTAGACACTTTAAGTGACTTTTTGTGGCACTTATGTAGTAATCGGTAATATTAGTTTGCTATAACTATCTATTGCAATTCTCTGTAAAGCCGGCCAACAAAAAATAATCAAATAAAATGATTAATTTCGCTAAGAGTTACTTTGCTACAGGTAGTGCCTACTAAACAAGTAAATAATATCAAATTTCACAACAAACTTGGAGTCTAGAGTCTTAATTAAATTGTAAACAACACAAAATAAGCAACAAAATGGACTCATTGCGTCAAGATAGGCTGGCACAATAATATCTTCGTGTAGTTTCTCCGGAAAATAATGTCTTATTGAAATTGTTCTTTTAAATGTAATACACGTAGAAGACTGAGCGTATAGCATAGTTAGAAGGCGCCTGATGTGATGGTGGTAGTTCGATTCTCTCTCAGGGAAATGTTTGATTTATATATACAATATCTTGCTCTGGTTCTCAGAAACACGGGTTTCAGGTCTGTTATTTAACAGCAGTATCTTAAGTAAGAGCGAAAAACGGAGAAAACAGTGACTTGCGCCTAGGTTGACTCTACGTACTTTGCTGTATGCAGGATAAAGTATTAAGCTAGAAAAAAGGGAAATGTTTTATTTACCGTCTAAATAATATCATTGGTCGTGAGCAAAAAGCATTGCTAATGAATGTGTATTGAATGGCGACTAATTTTGTTTCATCTATGAAATTATGTGAAATGTAGAATTTAATTCAAAAATCGGACAAGCTCGAGTCGGGTTCACCCACCGAGGGTTCCGTAAAACATTGGAGGTCTCCAGCTCATTTCTTTAAAGGTACGGAACCCTAAAATTATACCATAATTACAATATCTAAAAATTACATTAAAAACTAATTTTACATTAAAAGTAAAAAGCTTAAAATATATATATTTTAGCTTCACGCTGTAACACGCACATAGTAGAGCAGGCAGAGGGAACCTGGGAGCTTAGTGGTAACCTGAGGCGTTGCGTGTTGAATTCCACGCTAAAATTTTATTATAGGTATATTTTTTAATTATCGTATTAGTGTCAAAAGATCAGTGATAATCAAAACCACTTTCGTAAACCAGTTATTCAAGTGTTTTATAAGAATTCATTGCTCTATATAAACATTTATATAAGCGAAGGCCAGTAACCGAGGTCAAGTTTAGAACTTACTAAATCAAGATAACAATAATTAAAATCTCCACGCAATTTTTCTCATAAAGTTAACTTATATCAGTTACCTTAGCTTTTTTTTTTTCTTTGAACAATGTTTACTATACATTAATCTCTAAAACAGTTTTGGACATTATTAAAAGATATAAATTGACATAATCGTAGTGCAATTAGGAAGTAGCTGAATGTTAACGCGACGGTCGTGGATTTGATCCAGTCCGGGTTAGTGGTGCTATTATTAATGTGAATCGGAAAACTAAGTTATTTTATTGTAGATTTCACTTTGATAAAAATAGAATTTTATTAATAATGATACAAAAAAATAATGATTAAGTTAAGACACTCGGTTTCTTACTTTTTGCCAATTTTTTCGAGGCGGAATTCAACGCCGCGCTTTGCCTCGACATCAAAGCGAAGAAATAAAAATATAAATGTAAAAAAATATTTCATTTCCTCGTGTGGGGATCGAACCCATAACCAGTCGATTTTGCAGTCACACTTTGTACCTCTGCGCCACGACTGGCTTCAACGTACTTCCGGCTTCCATATCGATTTCAGGATTATAGGTCAACGCGAAGTATAACTTATAAAATTTGTCAAACTTAAGATTGTGAGCATAGGCACTTATTTAGTATTAAATCATTAAATATAAGTGTGTTACGATTTTTTAACTATGAAATAGGTATAAACTTTCACTTTTCTCTTAATTTTTTCGAGTGGGAATCGAAGCCACTACCAGTCGCCTTTACAGCTACACCTTTGTACGATTTCGCCACGACAACCTCTTAAAAAATCTTATACTTTATAATTACCATATCATCAACCATTATGTAAAGAATGTTGGGTCGTCTCGATCCACACACACACGTGCATAACAGGCATAAAATCACCCATATCCAGCTGAAACAACAAAATATGAATTTATATATGGGATGTTTCTGTTGCTGAAATTGTAGAGTTAATATTTTTTATTTAAATTCACGCTGTATCCTGCACACAGCAGGGTTGGCAGAGAGAAACTAGTGTTGAGACACTCTGTTCCCTATTTTCGCCGCGCTTTTGATTAACACCAGACCGAAGAAACTAAAATATTAAATATTTTTAACATTTTTTAAAGTGTTATTCCACACTTAGGAAAGAAAAATACTTATTTAGAAAACGTACAAAAATTTTAACGTAGCGGTACTCGAACCCGCACCTCCTGGAAACCAACCAGGTTTAAGTATATTAAATATTTCTTTGCCTCGAGTGGGTATCGAATCCAATCTATGAATCTATGTTGTTAATAGTGCTTTCCTCCCTCCAGTTAAAATAAATTATGCATAGATTTCATTTGTTTCATCTTAATATCTAAGATTACATATAAGTAGTATACAAGTTATATATAAGATAATTATAGATATACACTTTTTCTTTCATTTTTTTTAAATTATTACATCTACTTTTGCTTTTTTTAGTAAGAATTAACTTCACGCTGTTTTAATTTACTTTTACATACATCAGGATAGGCAGAGGGAACCTATTTTTTTCTTGTTCCCATTTTCCGCCGAATTCTGGAGTAAATTCGATGTAATTGACTGTTGTTATATTAATGACATTATACATTAAATATTTGGAGGCTAAGAAAATGAGTAACTTTTTAACAATTAAATACAATGGCTGTGTCATAATATCTTTGAAATGAATGTTAAAAATTATCAGTAGAAATATCTTTTTTAACCTTGAAGAGTTCAACAATCGTCAACAATCGATTAAGATTATTAAAATGAATAATAACATTTCGGAATTTTCACTCAGAATTTTTATGGCACAGTTATATATCTTCACGCTGTATCTCGCACATACCAGAATAGAGGACCTGGGAACCTAGTGTAAAGAAAATCGTTCCCATTAAGTCACTTCCGTCTAGCACTTTCCATTGAATGTTACTACTGCGTGTTGAGTGGTGAAACTCAACGCCGTCCTGTGCCTCGTTACCAAAGCGAAGAAATGAAAAAAAAATAAACATTTAATATTTAATTTTCTCGAGTGGGAATCGACTCCACAACCGTATCACTTACAGTGGCACTGGGTTCATAAATGATCTACTTTAATTATAAAGTTATTTGTATATAGTGTAATTGCAGTTAAGATAAAAATTGGGATATAATATATTAATAACATTTACTACCTAATACTACTTTACATTTACTACATAATATATTAATAATATTTAGAATTTTTTTTATTACGTTCAATTACATAATAGATTGTACGAATTCGAATGATAGTTAAAATATACCTAATAAACGCACCAAAATTTTCAAAAACAAAAACACATTTTGCAGTCAACCAGTGGTGCCAAAATTTGACGACTACTCGCTCATCCTATAATATTGTAATATAATCAGCTTCACCTGTATCCCGCACAGAGCAGGGTAGGCAAAGGCAATTACTGTTAAGACACTCCGTTTCCCCCCCGCCGAATTCTGGAGGCATTACAACGCCGAGCTTTGGACCTGAGAGAAGAAATGAAAGAAAAAAATATTTCATTTCCTCGAGTGGGTATCGAACCCACAACCAGTCGCGTCTACAGTCACACTGTGCCCCTGCGCCACGACCGGCCTCATAATAATATTGTACAAAAAAAGATGTTGGACTGTTTTAAAAAAAAGTGTTATTTCTACTATTAAATATCATAAATATTCACATAGAAATATGTTTGTATCAATTTTGAAGGTATCCATATTCATAAGCAATTGAACTTCAATAAAAAAAAATATAAAAACGTTGTATCATGCACACAGCAGGGTAGGCAGAGTATTGTGCCTGAACTTAGTGTTGACACTCTGTTCCCTATTTTCCATATACATTGCGTATTGAGAGGCGGAACTCAGCGCCGCATTTTGTCTCTACACTAGAGCGAAGAAATAAAAATGTTAAATATTTCATTTGCAATATTAAATATATATGTTGCCCTCACTCTGTGGTGCGCCAAGACTTGATCTTCCAGTCCAGATCTTGGCCAGTCTTGATCTTCAACTGATGAAGTTCAATTAAATAATCAATTACAATATATCACGTACGCTAATCACAATCAGGCTGCTAAAAGTAAAGTAAAAGTAAAGTAAAATACTCTTTATTGTACACCGAGTAATACACATACACATACAACATATACAAATAGGCATATACACATGTATACATACACACACATAAATACATACATACATAATAAGATTTTATGGGTATAGTAAACGTATTAATTAAATTTGTCAATTATAGTTAAGATTTTCAAAGTATTAAATAATATTCTTTCATTAAAGTTTGAGTCTGCCTGATTTTAACGGGTAAAGAGTTCCATAAGCGAACAGATTTAACAGAAAAGGAATTTGTAAAGAAGGAAGAAGAGTGGCAAGGGATTTTAAGAGAAAATGTGTAATGGGAGCGGAGGGAAAAATTATGTGATTCACATAAAAACTTAAATCGTTCTTTGAGGTATGAAGGGGAAGATGGATTAAATAGAACTTTATACAGTAGACAAAGAACATGAGTATTCCGGCGAAATCGAATTGGGAGCCACTTGAGCTTTTTTCGAAATTCGGAAATATGGTCGTATTTGCGGAGTCCAAAGCTGAATATTAAAATTAAATTAAAAAAATTAAATCAGCTTCACGCTGTATCCCGCACACAGCAGGGTAGGCAGAGGGAACCTAGTGTTAAGACACTCCGTTATGCAGACGTTTTGGAGACGCTCAAGTTTATTTAATTGCTCCTCTTTTAAGTCAAGGTACCAACAATCGGCTGCTAATTAGTTTTCTTAAAAAAAATATTAATGCTTATTATATGTACCTATATAAAAATTTATACAAATTTTTCAACGAAATACGAGTAAAGTATACGATTTCTCATTTTGCAGCTGTGAGTTAAAATTATACTTTGTTTAATTATTTTATTGGAATTTTGATAATATATAATTCTTCATCGTAGCACATTGGTAGCTACTATTAACTGTAAACGTGAAGAAAATGGGTTTGATTCTCACTCAGTGGAATAAATTATTTACATTTTTAATAACCTTAAAAAATAAAGCAGGTTTCAGTTTGACTTGTATATGTGTGTTTGATTGTCTCGCGTTTTTCTGTCCCAATTTTGATGCGATTTTAAGAAATAAATAAAGTATTTGTTACACTTAGGTGAAAGTTGGTTCTTAACCGACTAAAAAAGAGACTCAATTTTTAAGAAATAATTTAGACAATTGTTTCTTCTCTATCTATCTCTCTACTTTTCAAAGAGTTGTCTAGTACGTTTTTTGCACTTTTATTTTATAAAAACAAATAAATTTAAGAGCTATTCTTTAAAATAATAAATAAAAAAATCAATTAATATATTTAATTGAAGACGATGATGATATCAAATTTCACATTTTGATATCTACTAATACAACCAAACCATGCAATTACAAATATATATTTTTTCTTGAGCTACTAACATCTATCAATGTGCTTACTGTCGCGTGCAGCCGTTGCCACACTTGCAAAATTACTATAGGCGCAAGCGTAACATTGACTATTGTCTCCTCTATAATAACAATATGAGAATGAGTTTTTTTTAGTGCATTAATGACTTTGTCGTGCGAGGTCAAAATTATGACAAATATCTATGATTATTTCTTAATTTACCAAATCTAAGTTTTTTTTTTATGTCATATATGACATAAAATAATAACATAATAATGAATACGCTACGTTCATATACTGTAAATAAGTTTATTAATATCATGGATAATGGGTAAGTGAAACTCTGTTGGGTAGTACAAGAAATATATGTACTGAGGTGGGACTTCCAGTCAGAAGATTATAAATATAAAAAAAAAAAAACAACTTCACGCTGTATCCCGCACACATCAGGGTAGGCAGAGGGAACCTAGTGTTAAGACACTCTATTCTCCACTTTCCGTGGTGAGTGGCGGAACTCAACACCGCGTTTTGCCTCCACACCAGAGCGAAGAAATGAAAATATAAATTTAAATAAATATTTCATGTACTCGAGTGGGGACCCACTACCTCTCCTGCCCACTGCCTTTGTGGTGGCTCTGCACCACGACTGGCCTCCATAAATATTTAAAAAATATATTAAATAAAAAAACATATTTTTATTGACAATATTCATAGTAAAGGCCAGTCGTGGCGCAGCGGTACGAAGTGTGACTGTAAAACCGACTGGTTGTAGGTTCGATCCCCTCTCGTGGAGATGTGAAATATTTACTTAAATTTATATTTCCATTTCTTCGCTTTGGTGTCGAGGCTAAGCACGGCGTTGAGTTCTGCCACTCAACACGCAATGCCTCCAGAATTCGGCAGAAAGTGGGGAACGGAGTATCTTAACACTAGGTTCCCTCTGCCTACCCTGCTTTGTGCGGGATACAGCGTGAAGCTGATTTGATTTTTTAAATTTAATTTTAATATTCATAATTATACAATTTAAGGGTTAATAACTCTAAACTAAAATAAAATATGTATATACTGTGTTTTAGAAGTTAGTGACTTCCCTGTTTTAAACGTAGGTTTGTTTTCCTTAAGGCCGTTGGGAGCGCAGGGGCACAAACATGCGACTGTAAAGGCGACGGTTGTGGGTTATATTCGAGGGAAATATTAATATTTTCATTTCTTCGCTTTGGAAATCAGGCAAAGCGCGGTGTTGAGATCCGCCACTCAACATGCAATGCCTCAAATATTCAGGGAAATTGGAGTAAGGAAGAATCTGAATGGGGAACGGAGTATCTTAACACTAGGTTCCCAGGTTCCTTTTGCCTACTCTGCTATGTGCAGGATACAGAATGAAGCTAAAAAAATATTGTTTTCCTCGGTCTGAATCCGATTAAATGAGGTGTGTCAAAGTCAGGTTTTCTTCGCTTACAACGTAAAAAAAACAAAATCTAGTATCCATAATAACTATTTAACTTGTCTGTGTTTAATTTTCTTTGCTTTTCTTGTAAAAATGTGTTGTAATCTACAATACATTTTTTAATGAAACTACATAAAGGACTGACTGCGTTGTGTAAATCGATGTTGATTGTTTCGTTACATCCTCTTTACATTTATAACATAATTAAAAATAATAAATATTTTTTTTATTAGTGTTTTTTAATGATTAGTTAAGAAAGACTAGTTTAATTCATTATACACTTTATAAAATATATTTTAAGATTTTACTTAAATCTAAAATTTTTATTTAAGCTTGCGTAAATATTTTTATTTTCTGTGATTATTATTATTTTCTATGAAGCAAGGTTGACTATTAGTATCTACATAACCGTTCAGTACCTACCACGTATTTTGAAATGAAAATTAATAAATTTCAGAACAAGAATACTTTAAACCATTCAAAATATTATTACATAATTTAAAATAATACTATGTTCACATTAAGTTAGATAAAAAGACTTAAAACTTATGTATAAATATTATAAAAAAAAAATCTTACCAACTCATATCAATTTTCATAATTTTCCTCTGTAATGAACAACTATAAACCACTAACTATAACGGAGACATATTTCAAAAATCACTAAATCCTAATTCCGTTAAAACCGTTGGTTAAACTTTATAAATATCGTATTACCAATATTTAGAAGTGTCACAGAATAACAGCCCACGCAAACCTATAGCAGATAGAGCACTGAAGCAGCGAAGGTTGCTCGCGAAGGACTGTTGCAAAATTATTCACACAATTGTTAATAGGTTCGATAGAAGAAATTGATTGTCATTATCACATTGAGGCCAGTCGTGGCGCAGGGGCACAAAGTGTGAGTGTAAACGCGACTGGTTGTGGGTTCGATCCCGAGTCGAGGAAATGAATTATTTATTTTAATTTATATTTCCATTTCTTTAAAGTGAGTTGAGTTCCGCCATTCAACATGCAATGCCTCAGAATTCAGCGGAAAATAGGGAACGGAGTGGCTTAACACTAGGTTCCCACTGCCTACCCTGCTTTGTGGGGGGTACAGCGTGAAGCAGATTTTTTTAAATTTATTATCACGTTGCTCTGAGTTATACATATAGATTAAAGATATTTTTTTATATTATGGCATCGAGGTGGAGGTATATTGAACCTGGCTGAACGCAGTGGTTTTATGTTCAAGTTCAAGTATCTCGTGGAAAAATATGTGTTTAATATTTACATAATTTACACAGTTGGCATTAGCTGTTTTTATCTCGAGTTGAAATTATTTCTTTTATATGAATGAAATGACAATTGCTGAGGTAAAATTAAAAAAAATCTAATATATATATACATTTTTTTTATTCTTTTAATAATATATACATTTTTATTTAAGCGCTCATACTAAGTTTTAGGGACCGACCTAGGAGGCCTATTAAGATGAGCCACCTAGACCAGTTGCAAAAATAAATCCAAGCTTAATGGAAACTGCTTATATTGTTTCATTTTCATTTGGAATTAAGAAATATAATATTTTTAATGATTTTCACTGTTTCTATATTCTATTAGTAAACTACTTAATTTTTACCAATACTTGAAAATGGGGGTATCGTTAAGGCGTATCAACCATTAATAAATTTGAATACAAAAATAAAAAATAGTTACTAAAATTTAATATGTTTCTACATTACTCTTAGTAAACTGTTTAATTTTTACCAATATTCGAAAACGAGGGTAAGTACTAAAATATTAAATACTTACTCAAACTTAAAATACTTAACTTTTTAGTCTCTAAATTATAGCTCAGATTCCAGGGCCCCAAGACCTAGGTCATTTTAACAAAACTGACATATTGGGGACTATCAGTCTAATATGTAGTTGAATAGTATGTTTGTAGAGGCCAGTCGTGGTGCAGGAGCACAAGCTGTGCCTGTGAATTGACTGGTTGTGGGTCCGATCTCCACTCGAAGAGATGAAATATTTATTTACATTTATATTTTCATTTCTTCACTCTGGTGTCGAGGGGAAAGCGCGGCGTTGAGTTCCGTCACTCAACACGCAATGCCTCCAGAAATTGGCGGAAAGTGGGGAACGGAGTGTCTTAACACTGGGTTCCTTCTGCCTACTCTGCTGTGTGCGGGATACAGCGTGAAGCTAATTTATTTATTTTATTTTTTAAAATTTCAGTTTTGCTTAAAAACGTAGGTCTGGTGGCCCTGGGATCCAGTTTAATACAGTTTTAATTAAATCAATCAAAACTGTCATACAAAGGTCAGCATTACTGACAAGTTGATTAAGTTACTTAATATGTCAATAGATTTGAGATTCTATTTTTCTTTTTTTTTATACAATTTTTTTAATGTCTTTTTTTAATTATGGTCCCTTAACTCGTTAAAGAGCCAGAGTCATCAATCATCAATAAATAGGATATTAAGACTCACTTCTTCCAAGAGAAAAAACAATTTACATTTTAATAAAAAATTATAACTTTCGTTGTGTATTTTTTTATTTTCTTTTTATGTATCGTAGTAGTATAGATTCTTAAATCGATCATAAAAACCGACAATGATCGTGCTTTACAAATTATTGATAAACTGCCTTAAGTCATAGACTTCGTTTACTATTTTCAGAATAAGTATTACTCACAAGAAAAAGTACATTTAAAAATATAAAACTATTTAATATTAAAACATTGTCTCTATTTTTAAACATACACATTATGACAATTTTTTCAGTAGGTTGCGAAATTTTGGAAAAATCTGTTTTGAAATTTCGGGAGACGTTTATGGAATAAAAACTCCACAGTTTCTACTGGTCTCTACATTTCTTTTATCCTGTGAACTTTTTAAAATAAATTCAGCATTGTGGCAATATTGACATAGTGAGCCAGCGTTTGGTTGTATTTTGAGTTCCCCGCTCTGGTAGACAATGCGTGGTGTTGAGTTCCGGCACTACTTACACAATGTCTCTAGTAAGTGTAGCACGGAGTGTCATAAGATTGGGTTCCCTCTGCTTGCATCACTTGAAAAAAGTCCTGCAAAAATCGTAACGCTGATAAAACATTAGCAAATTCAGCACTAAAATACCTATTACCTTAATATAGCATAAAAAATTGGCAGACATTTTTAGGTAAGCTGTAAAAGGTTAATAAAAGTCTAACACTTAAAGTGTTATACTTTTCTTCACCCAATTTATATATTTTGATTACTGGATGGTGGAACTTAACGCCGATACAAGTATGACAATCAACTGCAATTATATATTTTTTCTTCTTCACACTGTATACCGCACTGTAAGTGCGGCTGTTTGGAAAAGGGAACATGGGAACCAAGTGTTAAGATACTTCGTTCCCATTAAGACATTTCCCCACTTTCCGACTATTGCTGGAGCCATAGTATTGAGTGGAAAAACTCAACGCCTCGCTTTGCCTCGTTACCAGAGCGAAGAATTGAAAATACTAAATATTTCATCTCCTCGAGTGGGAATCGAACCCACAATACATCGCGTTTACATTACATACATGCTGGTGCCCACGACTAGCCTCATACGAGGACAAGTTAATTGATAATAGTCCTTGTGATAGTTTAATTGTTTTAGTTTCTGCGTTAATCATTTAGGTTAATATGTACGATATGCAAATGCAATTTAAATTTAAATTTTCGAATTCGAACACTCAATAACAATAAAAAACAAAATGTAAAACACATTTAGCGAATGCGAATTTTTGTTAATGTTGACAATAGAACCTATATATAAACCTGTTCCTTATAGTTTGAGTTAGAGAACATTTACTCATGTAATCTATAAAATTGATACCATTATTTATATATATAAATAAAAATTAAAAATAATAAAATGAAAAAAAATACCTATCGCTGAATTAACTTACAACGGATATAACGATTTATAGCAATGATTCATTTGATATACAAATTATGCGAGGCCAGTCGTGGCGCAGCGGCACGAAGTGTGAATGTAAAATCGACTGGTTGTGGGTTTGACCCCCACTTGAGGAGATGAAATATTTACTCATTTGAGATTTATTTATTTGAGAAACTCTTCAATATTTTATTGTTAGACTAAAGTTAATCCCGAAAAGACAAGTTTAAACTATATTTTTTTCAATTATTTTATAGACACCATCGTGGCGCACAAGGGTGTGTCTGTAACGTAACGGTTGTGGGTTCGATCCCCACACGAAGGAATGAATTATTATAATTATTAATATTTACATTTCTTCGTTGAGTAACATAGAGTTCATCCACTCAATAAGCAATGCTTCCAAATACTCGCTGGTAAGTAGGAAACGTAGTGTCTTAACACTCGGTTCCCTCTGCCGTTTGGGAATACAGCGAGAAGCCGATTTATTTTATAATGTATTTTTATAAATATTTTTTTTAAACTTAAATTACTATTTAACAAGTAAGTACTAACATGTAATCATTACCTAAATTTATTTTAGTATACGACATACTCCATGTCAGCTAGTCACGTTTCTGTTCTCTCACTAATAGACCATAAAAAAACACTCATAAAATAACTATTATTGAATAGAATTGACGTTTTAACACAATCTGTGGACACTTCGTAAGGGACCTTGGGCTATATAACTTTCTTAAACTCATGTGACAGAACGAATTATTTCGACAATGGCTTTGCAATAGTATTAACATGTATTAGTACTGTTTAGAAAACGGTTAAGAGTTACGTTTTTAGATGTAATATTGGTTTTGTTTACAGCTTCACGCTCTTTCCCGCATGGAACAGGGTATTGCAGAGAACTCATTAAAGGGCTTTGCCTTGACACCAGAGAATTTGAAATTGAATATTAAATATTTCATCTGCTTGAGTGAGAATCCTCAAACTGGCGTGCTTACTGTCAGACGCCTGTATCCCTGCGCCACGACTGTCCTCTGATTTTTTTTTGCTTTTACAATACATATATCCTCGGCCAAAGAGATTAAAATCAATTTCTTACATTGTATTATAAGTAGGCACATAAAGACTTAACCGATAATTTTTCATGCATTACAATAACAGAGTTCGTCGTGGCGCAGCAGCATAGCGTTTGGATACAATCCAGAAGATTATGGTTTCGACTCAATCGGGAAAATGATTTCTTTTTCTTCCTCGCTCTGGTATTGTTACCAGCATGCCAACAAGCCGCGGCGTTGAGCTCCGCCACTTAACACGCAATGTTTCAAAAATTGTATTTCGAAGATAGAAGGTTAGTAGAAGCATCTGCTTACCGTGCCATGTGAAATACAATAAAATAATAATAATAATAATTTTCAAACATTTATATATATATATATATATAAATGTTTATATGGCAATCACATTAATACGATGAGAGCAAATATATTATTTACAACCTCGCTTAAACCTCACTTACTGTTTCACTTATCTTNTATATATATATATATTTAGCTTCCCGCTGTATCCCGGACCGGACTGGGAACCTGGGAACCTACTGTTAAAACATTTAGTTTCCCTTTAAGACAGTTTCATTGCCCTATTTTACGCCGGGCGTAGTCTCGTTACCAGAGCGAGAAAATGAAAATACTAAATATATCATGTCCCCGAGTGGGAATCGAACCTACAACCGTACGTACCCCTGCGATACAAAGGCCTCAACAAAACATGAAAATGACAGTTGATTTTTTATATTACTCTAATATGCCGACTAAGATATTTACTTTAAATGATATTGTCATTAAGGTAAATGTACCTACAGTATTTAAAATACTGTACATTTGAAGATAATCTGAAATAATAACTTACACGGAAAAGTATCTAATATTTTTAGTCTTTTAGACAATTCAAAAGATGGTCACAAATACAAATAGACAATACAATTATGATAATTCATATCTACAATTGATTACTTAACAATATTTTTTTTTCAGCTTCACGCTGTATCCCGCATTTAGCAGAGTAGGCAGATGAGGTTAGTGTTAAGACACTTCCCTCCCCACTTTCCCCAGAATTTTGGAGGCATAGCGAGTTGAGTGGCGGAACTCCACGCCGCGCTTTGGCTTCGACGCAATAGCGAAGAAATTAAAATATTATAATAAATATTTCATATTCTCAAATGGGATCGAACCAACAAAATGTCATGTTTACAGTCACACGCTTGTGTCCCTGAGCCACGACAGGTCTTTTTTCCAATTCCAAATATTCATATACAACAACAGTTTATTTTTACAAATTTTAACTTTACCATAGAAACATTACATATTTGGTTAATAAAAAGTTTTATTACATATCAATGTAACTTAATTTTAATATAAATATAATTTTATTTTTATTAAAAAGGCTATTTAATACATTTTGATTAATTTTCTCAGTTTTTCAGGTATATACTACACATATTGTCCTTGCTATGTTTCATATATTTGTACATTTGATATTGTGGATCCATACTTCAATGCAGTTATGAAACGACTTCACATAACTTATATAGTTTGAAATTCAATATTTTCAAAGTATCAACTGTTTTTAACTGACTTCATAAAGAAGGAGGTAATCAATTCGACTGTATTTTAGTCTATACTAATATCATAAAGCGGAACAGTTTGTTTGTTTAAACGCTAAGATCTCTGGATGTACTAGTCCGATTTACTTATTTTTGGTTTCGTATGAAAGCTACGTTCTTCAGAAGTGCTATTGGCTATATAACAGTATGGTGTAAGTCTTAGTCAGCCATAAATAGCGAAATAACAATAATAATGAACACCACCGAGTTAAAGCGCGTGTACTGCAAAAATAGTAAAATATATAAACATAACATTTCTTCCATATAATGTACTAACGTACATTGTATGGAAGAAATGTTCTATTTTATTAGATCTAAAAAAGTCCGCGATACGGTATATGTATATCTTATAGATAAGTCACAATAAGGCATTTTGTGATAAAAAAATATTGAAAATTGCAAGGTGATATTTCAACGTTTTTATTTTATAAAGATTCGACGAGCACTTGAAACAACTTGAAACTTACGAGCTAAAGTTATTCTATCATCAAGGAAATTTTATGAAGATATGTTTTGGCTTTTATAGCATGTAATTTGAACGTATACTTCTTGAGAAAATGTAAATTTTAAATAGTTTAACGCTCTGTTTATGGCCGCAAACATAGACACGAGTCCTACGGGGAGCGCCCTTGCAGCCGATTTCGTCCTCGCAAGCAGCCATGTAGTCCTTGCATTTTCTTAAAATAATTGAATGTATAAAATATATTAATTACATAATTTATATTGATTATCTTAATAAACTAATTATAAGTGGTATGCGGGCGAAACCGCGAGTGAGCCGCTAGTTAAGTATAAACTTCAATACCATAATAGTGATTAACATTTACGTGCCGTATATCCTTCAAATTTGGTGGAACTTTATTCCCTGTTTTCCACAAAACATGGAGATTGATTGCAAAACACAATGCCGTGCTTTGATTTTGATTAAATATGTTAAAAATTAAGCATTTCTCCGATTCTAAATCGAACCCTCGTCTATCACTACTACTAATATTATGTCTCTGAAACTGTCTGTCTCCCTTGGATGGAAAGTGGTTTTAACACTAGGTTACCCCTGCAAACCCTGCTTTATCCGAGATTTTTTTAACAGGAACAGGCAACCTGGTGTTAGGACACTCCGTTCCCCACCCTCCATCGGATTTTTCGAGGCATTCGCGTTACAATCACACCTATTTACCCCTGCGCGAAGACGGCTTCATTATTTGAGAAACCGCGTGAAAAAAAATAGGTACCAAGTAAAAATATTAATTCAACATAATATATTCAATCCTGCAAAAACCACTCCTTTGCTTATTCACAGTTTACACTATCACGATTATGAATAGAAAGGCCTAATGACCTTAACTTTTGATACAAATCACTTAGTACGTACAATTGATCCCTGAACTAAATATCACTAATATTATATCAAAACTATTTGCTTGGCTGTCTTGCAATGTGATCTGCTTGATAACTAGTATCTGTCTCTATTAAACAACTTGTCTATTGTAGATAAACGAGATAATTATTAATTAAACGAGATAATAAGTGACAGAATAGTCACATACTGGATACTATATTAGAAGTGTAAAATTTTCAACCCTCTTATGTTTTTTTTAGCTGTTTAGCTGTTATCCTGCATATAGCATGTTAGATAGAGGGAACCTGGGACCCTAGTCTTAAAATATTTCGTTCCCACGTTAGTAATTCCCGTAGATAGAGAAAGTTAAGTATTTCGGCCTGATAAATAATAAAAATAAACACAATGAAATAAATATAAACACCACTGTCTAAGGGTTAATCCTGAGTTACGGAACACAAAAATGACTAATACTACTATATACCTATACTTTAGTTTCTTCGAGTCGTTCTTTTTCTGACACTATTTTTTCTACTCCATCTATCTTCTAGCTGAACTGTGCTTAAGGAAAATTATAGTTTTGTTTTCACGCTGTATTTTACATATAGCTACTACCGTTCAAAGTTCCCCACGTTCTGGTTCATTTTCGAGACATTGCATGTTGAGCAACGTCTTGTTACCTGAGCAAAGGAATCGAACCCACAATCGTCTCCTTTAGTTCTACGGTGTGCAGGCCGCCGCCACGACGCACTATGGATAATGGTAGAACAACGGCAGATCAAAATTCATTTTTACTAAAGTCGTCCCTGACGCACTTTCTATTTTTTTTAAATAGTATAATAGTGGACCTTTAATGTAATGAATTATTTTTTCGTGAATTACATTTGGAATATATTTTTTTTATTGTGAGAAATTGTAATACGTAAGAATGTCTATTTCAGATTGTTCGCATCGATATTTTAAACTTAATTTCCTTAAGTTCGCATCGATATTTTAAACTTAATTTCCTTAAGTTTTTGAAAGAGATGAAGAAAGGACGGAATGTAAGATCAGTGTAAATAGTAAGATATTAGAACAAGTGAATGAAGTGGTATACTTAGGAAGTATGTTCAGTAGAGATGGAAGATACGAGATGGATGTGGAAAGGCGTATTGCTGCCGGTAACAAGGTTAACGGAGCCTTAGCTGCATTGATGAGACGGCGAAACGTCAGCACAGCTGCGCGTTTGGCCGTACACAATGCAGTTTTGGTACCGACTCTGTTATACGGCAGCGAAACGTGGGTATTACAGAAGAAGAATGAAAGAAAGATGAATGCTGTGGNATTTGGATTTAACAAAAGCGCAATACATGTATTTAAGGAATTTAACAAACGAATGAGATCCCAAGAATGCACAAGGTGCACAAGAATCCCGTAATAAGGAGTATCAAAAATTTCGCCTACATCATGCCAGAAAGTGCTCTCAATCAGCTACAAATGAGGATGTATTTCATACTCTTCTCTACACATCAGATCCATACATTTCCAGTCATAGAAAAACATACGAGTATAGCAAAAGTGTGAAGGCACTTGATGAAGATACCCTAGATCTTTTAAAAGTGAATGAACTTATTATGGATCCCGAAGTTCACCAAGTATAATTAAATATAATATACTCATTATGTAATAAACATTCATTTCTAATATTATTCTACTTGTAAATCAATTTTTGTAAATTTTATATTTTACTAACTAAGTATGTGCAATCATAACTATTAATTTCTTACTCAAATAGATAACAGCTTAAGAAACATTGTTTTTTAATAAACTAATTTAATAATACATTTTTATTACTACTATAAGTAGTGTGGACTAAGGAAATTATTATTTTATTTTTTTCATTATTTTTTTAATATATATATACTCCAATAAAAGTATAATATCTGAACTTTACCTAAAGCGCTATTTTATACTTTATGCTTGTGCAAAAATTCAATTCTTTATCTTAAAAAATAAAAAAGTTATCGATTTTTGATCTGATACAGGCCTCGATTGCCCATAGTGCGACGGCCTCAATACGGACGAAATATTATTATATTTCATACAAAATCAGAAATCAGGTCTGGAAAGCATGTGAAAGATACACTGGCTTCTAAAAAAATGTTTTTACTATAATTGTATCGGCTTTATAATATAGCGACATATAATTTTTTTGTGTCTAACCTTTAGGTACAGTAACGAAGTTATGAGGCTACAAGCGTTTAGGTGAATTGATACCTACCGAAATTATACGTATATTGTGTGCATATTACTTAGCTATAAGTTACAAAAAAAAGCATGCACTCACACACTAAAAGTAAGTATATCAAACATTTATAGAAATCTGTTATCATATACATATTATACTTATTAGCCTTAGCCCTTTAGTCATAAAATATTTTGTTAAATTATGCAAACATTTAAAATAGTTAATAAAATATTTTTAACATTTTTAATTTCGACATAGCTTGATGAGAACGTATAGCTTGGTGGTCAGAGCGTCTGGTCGGTTTCCAGGAGGCGCGGGTTCGAGTCCCGCCACGTTCAATTTTTTATACGTTTTCTAAATAAGTAGTTAATAAAACTTAAATAATTGCTTAAATATTCTTAGTTGAACGTCGCAAAATTGCTACTTTAAAATTGTTGTGTTGAATATAAAAAAAAAACATCTGTTCAAATTTATTTAACTACCGTCAAGTATACACTTAAAACGCAATTAACCATATTATTATTTTATTGTTTTCTGAATGCGTACATAAGAAATATTTAAAATATTTTCTTTGTATTAAGCATATTTTTGATTGAGATATTATATATTTAATTAGTAAATATGCTGTTAGCGAAGTCCCGAAGTGTACCTACAACTGTGTATATAGGTACATATTGTATAAATATAAGAGACGCGAAAGTGTAAATTATTATAAATAGAAAATTCGTTTTTCTTCACGTGATAAGAAATAGTTTCAGCAGAAATACGTCAAAGTCTAAATAAAGTTTAATTAATGTACGCAAGTACCGATAGTAATTATTATGTACATATATAGATGCGGTTTAAACACACTATTATCACAAATTGCAGTATATATAATTTAACCATAATTTATGCCAAATCGATAAGTAAAAGTATTAAATAACTCAAGATTAAAACATAGAAAAATATAACATAATAAAAAAGAAATAAAATTTATTTTTTAATTCCCTATATCTCTATAACTTTTTTTATCGGTAGGCAGAGGAAACCTGGGAACCTATTGTTAAGACAATAACTTGATGAAAATCGAAATATTCTTTATTCAATTGGGCCATTACAAGCACTTTTAAATCGTAAAATTCAAAAAGTAGAAATGTCAGTAGTGTCAGTTCTATAGGAAGCTACCACCGCCTCGGAAGGTAGTTCTGCTCAGAAGAGCCACCAAGAAACTCAACAATTGCTCTTTTTAAAATATAATTTACAATAGATGTAGTTAACATTTTATTACTAGTAAATTAATGATTAGATATGAATAAAATTTTATATTTATACCTTCAGATAGTGCCATTAATGAAATATTATTTTATTATAATATAGATATATATTTTATTATAATATAGATATATATTCGGACAATCGAAAATCCGGGTAATCGAATCGAAATGTATAAATAAAAGCTAGTTTTGTGCGTATGTTGTACATGATGTAATGTGTTTATTAAAAACAACAAGTACATATCAACGAACAGCTTTATTAAGAAGCAGGTTTATTAAGAAATTTCTAACAGATACATTTTATTATACAAGATGGTTACAGTTAGTAGTCCGGATATTCGTGAATCCGTATTACTGTGAGCTCAATTATCGAATTAATTCTGTATTATTAAAGTATTCCTTCAGGCGGGGACTTAAACACATTATAAAGTTCCAATAATTGTTTGTTTTTAGTATTTTTAACATTTCGTATGTCTGTACGTCTACATATATGTACTTTAGCGCCTTCGGGCCCCGACCATTCTTTCGCTATTGAAACTAATTTACTCCACGGTATTGTCCAGTCGCCTCGCAGATACTAAAAAAATTAATATTTTATATACATTTAATATATAAGATAGGTAATTTGGAAATACATGACTCTCTTGATCGATTTTCTTTCCCACAATCTCAGAAACAAGAGAGGTAAAATAAAAAAAAATCCAGAAATGTTTTTTTAGCTTCACGCTGTATCTCGCGAATGGCAGGGTAAGCAGAGGGAACCTAGTGATAAGACATTCTGATCCACATGCACTCTGATTTTGACGAGATTTGAGGCGGAACTCAACTGCGCAGTTGTGACACCAGTCAGAATAACAAGAAAATGAAAAAAAAATAATTTCCCCTAGTGGTAATCGAATCCACAATTGTCGCGTTTACAGCAAGATGCTGGGTCGCTACGTCACTGCGGCTTTCGCAATATTAAATAATTTAAAATATATAAATAATACATAATATATAAATTAAATGGATAATAATATCTTACTTGATCAAAAGGCTGTTTTCCAATATGAAACATTATATAGAGTAAAGGAGCCTTATTCAGTGATATATCGGCTTCTGCCTGTTCTTGTATTCCTAGTTCTTTGTAAATCCTCTCACAGTGAAGAATTAGATGATCGTATATAACCTGTATTAAAGAAATATACTAAATAAATGTAATGTTTACTTTAAATAAAGTCAAACGATAAACATAGTTATAGTATTTTTATCATACCTATAAAACATTTGATCTTGTATATAATTATAATACAAAATATTCAGTTTTATCTGTCTTTGTATCCATCTCTTGTTTATTTAATAGAATATAATTATTAATACAAATTATGTTCTGACTGAGACACGACGTTTTTAAACTATGTAACAGATTTGAATGTGGTTTTCACTAATAGATGGAGAGTGATTCAAGACAAAGGTTTATATGTAAATAATTATTCATGCTTCACGCTGTATCCCGCGCACGGCAGGGTAGGCTGAGGGAACCTAGTGTGTTAAGACACTCCGTTCCCCACTTTCCGTCGAATTCTGGAGGCATTGCGTGTTGATTGGCAGAACTCATCGCCGCACTTTGCCTCGACACCAAAGCGAAGAAATGGAAACGTAAATTTAAGTAAATATTTCATCTTCTCGAGTGTGGATCGAATCCACAACCAGTCAGTCACACTTTGGCCCCTGCGCCACGACTGGCCTCAAAATAAAATATGAATATAATAATATTTTTATTTTTCATATCGTAGATTAAAGCCGATAATATCAAAAACTTGAAACATAACATTACACAATACTTGGACTACCCTAAATCAAAGCGGAATATACTAAAATAGCAATAATTGTGTTGCCAATGTGAGTCAAATTGGAAGAGAAAAATTATATTATAATTAATCTACCCTCAAACTATCTCTACCAGCTGACGTCATGAGTATTTGTGACGTCATAGCGGCGGCGTCGCTCTCACGTTCTGCATTCGATGCTGGGACGTTGCCCTGGAAAATATTGATTACTGAGAAATATCATAGAACCGAGGTAAATGTGGATTTTAATTCAACACTAAAAACTAGATTTTGCAATGTTTTCACATTTAAAAATAAAACTCTAACTGGATTGCAGTGGATAGCACTTAATATCGTCCAGTATATAGATTATAGCCCGACTAGGATGCCTGAGAAGAAGAAATCGACAATTGCACAAAAAGTGTATTTCACAATCCCCTGCTATGCCACGAGCTCGACACGATCACTATCCTGAATCATTTACTGTACCAATTTGTACACCTATGTATATGACACTAAGTGATGCTGAGCTCCGCAAACTAATATTATTCAAACGACTATACATGCGCGAGTTTGACTTATGCTTGCCTTCACAATCTTTGTCGAACTATACCCGTGACCACAAACTACTTCAAAGTGTTCAACGACAAGTTTCCTTAAATTTAAAATAAAATAAATCAGCTTCACGCTGTATCCCACACACAGCAGGGTAGGCAGAGGGAACCTAGTGTTAAGACACTCCGTTCCCCACCTTCTGCCGAATTCTGGGGGCATTGCGTCTTGCAGTCACACTTCGTGCCGCTGCGCCACGACTGGCCTCAATGACGTTGTGGAAATGAATTATTATTTCTTAATATTTTCATTTTTTCGCTCTGGCACTAAGGCAAAAGTCCGGCGTTAAGTTCCGCCACTTCACAATTGGGGAACGGAATGTCTTATCACTATGTTCCCTCTGCCTACCCTGCTGTGTGCGGGATACAGCGTAAAGCTGATTATTACAGCATAAAAAATCAAATCTGACCTCTTCAAAGAACTCTGCGAATTCCGGAAAGTCTGCCAAGCCGTGACAGTCACTGATCGTGTACACATTTTTACTCTGTGCCACTAGTTTTTCTATTTCGGCCGTGTGTTTGTGATCTTCGTCTATTGAACATAAAGCTTCTGCGATTGCTAATGCTATTGATGATGGAGGACTGTGTGACCCATCGAAGGAAATCGAAGAAGTTGCTGCAATAGAATTTGTTTTTTGCTACACGCTGTAACCCGCATATAGCGGGGTAGACAGAGAGAACCTAGTGTTAAAACACTCTGTTCTCCGCTTTCCACAACATTTTCGAGGCATTGCGTGTGGAGTGGTGGAAGTCAACATCGCGTTTTGCCTCGCTGCCAGAAGGGGGAAATGAAAATATTAAATATTCCATTTCCTCGAGTGGGCATAGAACCCACGACCTGTAGCGTTTACATACGTACGCTTGAGCTTGAGTTTATTTTAATATACAAATATTAAAGATAATTATTGATTTAATAATCACACAGCATTACTAAATACTTTTATGCTAAACGAGACTTAAGTTTTATAAATTAAAAGAAACTTACTCGTTCGATTAAACGATACAATCCTCACTTGTTTTGGTTTTTTGTTTTGTTTCATGTTCATATCGTGAGCGTCACCGTTTGTCACTAAATATCATAAAAAATTATAAAATATGTATATTTTCTTCAAATTCGTGTTTTTTTTAATAACTATATTTACGATTTAAAATTATAGTATTTTCTAAAATTATGTATAAAAATTTCAGCTTGAATGTTATTCTTTTCAGCTTCACGCATATAGCAATATATGACATTGCGTGTTGGATGGCGTAACTCAACGCTAAAAAAAGTACAGCAAGAAGTTATTTTAATATTACCGCTTTTTTCCTTCAAAACTTCTTTCTTGGCCCATTTTAATAATTCCTCGTAAATTATAATAATAAGCATTTGCAGCAACACAGATCCTCCCACCGGATTTATTTGTGAAGGCAAACTCCCTTCCAATATGGCCGCGATATTTTTAAAGCATTTCGGTATACAATCTAATGTTCTAGATATACACGATATGCATAGAGACATGGTCTGGAATTGAAAAGTCAACGTCAAATAAATTTAGCCAATATAAGAAGTTACTGTGCGCGAGGTTTCATTTCTCTTATAAACAAAGATAAATAAATTTACCTGATACATAGAAGCACCAGTTTGTATAGCATTTACTAGTATGGGCGGTATGAACTGTAAGGAAGTATCTACTACCGCCAATATTCCAGCCAGCCATGGCGGCCTTCTGTCACACCATACCTAAGTCACAGTACAATATATGAACTGATAAAAATTGGAATCATTAAATATTAGAGGCCGTCGTGGTGCAGGAGCACAAGCGTGCAATTGCAAACGTAACGATTGTGGGTTCGAATACCACTCTTCGAACCCACCACTCGGGGGAATTAAATATTTATCTCTCATTTTTCATTATTTCTCTCTGGTAAAAAGCGCGGCGCTGATTTCCGCTACTCAACAAGTAATGTGTCAAGAATTCGGCGGAACAGAAGTGTCTAAATGGGCAACGTACTAGGTGAGAGAGAAAAAGATAGAGACCGACAGGGACAGCGTGGACTACAAGACTATAAAAAGAAAATAAAATAAATACATTTTTAAATATTTTGTCATTCTTATGAAAATATTGTATTTTCATTAAATCAATCGACTATTAGCAATTGATTGATCCATTGGTCCAATAGTTGTACCCTTGGATTTTCCGATTGACGCTGTCCCGTCATGTACGTTTTCACGCAAAAATTACTGAATCGATTTAGATGAAACTTTACAGTAATAAAGCCAGAACTATAATATTATATAGGCTACAATTTATGCAAAGATTTTTATATAATTTGGCCATAATATAACTATTGTTAAAGCGGGCGAAGCCGCGTATAGGTCGCTAGTATTTCATATAAGTTTAAACAAAATATTATACTATAATTTTATAATTAAAATTATAGAATTTTGTTCTCTGATATTTTAGTTACCTGTCGTTTATCTAAACAAGCAGACCAATCCCTGCCAGATAATTCTAAAGCATAGCAAAGTGTCGATTTAATTTCTGATTTACTGCCAATAGTTGCTAAAATGTATGATAAGGCGCCGACTGCCCGAGCGTATTCCTCTCCAGCTGTAGAATAATAAATATATTAATCTATGTGACGGTTACGGGTTTGCTTCTCGTTTTTCGTCTTCCCACTCTGGTAACAAGACAAAGCCTCACAAGTTTCGCCAATTAATACGCAATATTTCGGAAATTTCTTGGGAAAATGAGGCTTGCTTTTAAATCTATATAAATTGTTTAATGACATTATTAGTTAATAGTGAAAGTTTTAACAGTATACAGTAGTAGCTAAAAATATGTTAATTTAAATTAACATATTTTTAGCTTCACGCTGTACCCCGTACTTAACAAGGTATAAAGAGGGAACGTGGGGATCTAGTGTTAAGCCACTCTGTTCTACACTTTCCGTCGAATCCTCGAGGCATTGCGTATTGAGTGGCGGAACTCAACATGAAGAGGAAGTAGAGAAAGAAAATATTAAACATTTCATTCCTCCAAATGGGAATCCAATACACAACTATCGCATTACATCCACACACTTGTGTCAACGGGCCACGAAAAGTTTCATTTCCTTTATTTTTTTTCTATATGTGTATCGACATACGTACTATAATAGTTATCAATATATTATAATTAATAGATACTAGACATAAATAAAAAAAACACGATATATTTAAATATTCTTACCATCATTATCACCTTTAAATTTACAAAATCCATCGGCTGTACACAAAAATCCTTCACATTTCTGTTTGATCCCGTCCACGTTGTACCAAAGGCCGTCTGCCGGCCATCTTGAATTGTCAGTTGACATGTTACGAATGGCGTGCATTATTAAAATACGGGTAAGATGACAGTTACGCATCATTAATACCTAAAATATAAATGTTAATAAAATTATATATCCATATATGTTTTTAGCTTCACACTGTATCTCGCATATAGCAGGTGGTCAGAAGGAACCTAGTATTAAGATATTCCATTTTCAACTTTCCGCCGTGTGTGAGAGGAAGAACTCAACGCCGCACTTTACGTTAGTACCAGAGCGAGAAAATGAAAATATTAAATAATTCTTTCCCCCGAGTGAGAATCGAATAAATCGCTGCGTTTACATCCACACGCTTGTGCATCATTACGACTATTTTATTTCTACATAAATAAAATATACTACCTTTACAAGTAAAGACCACGAAGGTTGAGGCTGCGCTAGTAACACTTTCAATTCTAAACCCACAGCCGTTTTAGATGACAATTCATGCGTAGTTTTAGCGTTTTTATCTTCTACACCATCAAAAAGATTAGGATTTACAAAAACGAACCAAGGTAATGGCGTATCTTTTGTAGATTTTATATCTTCTTGCTCTGTAAATGCCTGAAATGAACTAAAATGTTTAATATTATGTAAATATATTAAATATTTAGTTATTAAGTACCAAGTAAGCCCAGTCATGGCGCACTCCTGTGCCCCACAAGAATGCGACTGCAAACGCGGCCGGTGGTAGGTTCGATTCCCACTACTCAAGCAAATTAAATATCTAATATTTTCATTTGTTCTCTAGTAACGAGGCAGAGCCCGACGTTGAGTTGATACTGCTGCTGCCTACCCTGCTACGTACAGAAGATAGAAATAACACTTTAAAAAAACATTTAAAAGACAATAAATTAAAAATAATCAAAATAATCCAAAATTGTCAAATGCTAAACAAATGAAAAACAAAAATGCCTTAAAAATGCAATTATCACACTTAATACAAAATATTCATCAAACAAGCGTCAGCGCGATTTTACGGGAACAGCATATAGTATTATAAAATATTTTAAACCCATACCTAACGAAATGAATCAAGATACCTCAACAGTTTAGACGTAGGATTTTTTTTCATTTCACGATGTTTATCCATACTTGTATTTCGTGTAACGCAGTTACGCATAGATACCAATAACGTAAATACATACTACTACAAAAATACTACTAAAAGTTAAGCAACTCGACTCTTTGCCGCCAATACCTACGACTAGATTTCGGAATGAGGCGTAAGCGGCGGCGTCCCTTTGATAGGCTTATGTGTGCATGCGTCATTCTTGACAAATGGCGTTTTATTTTACAACGATATAATTTTATTATTTATTTTGTTTCAAAAAAATCACTTTTTAATTTTTGGGAAAAAAATATCAAATCGTATTACACTTTTATAGAGTAGTTAAAGACTGTGGTTTCATTTAAAGTGGTGCTGACAAAAACACTCTGTATATTTCATACAAAAATATATAATACCTGATGTAAAAAATGCAGCTCCGAACCTCTATAAACCATACATTTGAACAGCTCATTGCACTTAGCGTGCACGTCTCTGACGTCACGTGACTGTTTAGTCACTTCCAGTCCGGCCAGGTCGGCACCATTATTGCAAATGGCGGGCAACAGTTGCGATATGCAGAGCAATATGTTGAGTATGTCGTTTATTAGGAGAGGTGTCGTTGTTGTCGTTGTGTACGTCTAAAATTTAAGAGGAATTATTTATTATTGTTTATATCAGTTTAGACATAAGGTACCTGGGAACCTAGTGTTAAGATACTCTATTTCCATTAAGACATTTCCGTTCCCCCATTTACGCCGGATTCTGGAGGCAATTTGTATTGAGTGGCAGTACTTAACGCCGCGTTTTGTCATCAGTGAGAAGAAATGAAAATGTTTCATTTCCTCAAGTGAGAATCAAATCCACAATTGGTCGAGTTTGCAGGCACATGCGTGCGCCCGCGCCACTGTTGTCCTTTTTTTGGCCTTAATTTTTATATTATCGACAATTTTATGCAATAAATAGAATTTTCATAAACTTGTTCGCTTTTTTTTAATTGTACAGAGTTGTTTATAGTCTGTTTATATTAGTAGTAGCTTGCAGCAGCGGCATCGCGTGTACTGTACTGTAAACGCAGACACACTGCTTCAAGAATTCGGCTGAAAAATGGAGAACGAGAGATCTATTTTTATTAGTACATTTCGTATTAATAAAAATAGAGTTTTGACACTAGGGTCCCAGATTCTCTTTGCCTACCCTCTTATGAGTGGGATACATCGTGAAGCTGAGGAGAAAAGTTTAGATATTTTTACTAAATTTAAAGTAATCAAATGATTGGTTTACTCTGATATTATCATTGAACTAATTGATTCCTTTAAACTATTTTCCGTAGATATGCAAGAATTTAATATAATATTTTAATAACAATAAATATATAGATATACGAGATAAACTATTTACCTGACAATATCTAACAGTGAGTATTGTCAAAGTTTCATTCAGCATGCCTGCAAAAATCCGTTGCGCCATTCTCGGAGGTACTGTGTCCCAGAGGTCTTTTTTAGTACCTATATAATATTATACAATAACTAAACATATCTATTTTGAAAATAGATACACAAGTACAAACAATATGCAGACGGTATTTTACTTTATCGAAGTAAAGTTTCCACTAGGATCAATGAAAAATTTTATATTTTCATTTCTTCGCACTGGTGACGAGGGAAAAGCGTAACGTTGACTTCCACTCAACACGCAATACCTCAAGAATTAGGTGCGTACCACCTAATTCTTGATTCTTAAGGACCAAAAATCTCTTAAACGAGAACGGAGTGTCTTAACACTAATTTCTTATGTTCTCTCTACAAATTATTTAAAATAATCTACACACCAGTGTACAACATTATCATTTTCATTCTTTATGAATATTAAATCTAATATTTAAAACATTAAGTTATTGTTGTGATGGGTATGTACTCAGTTTATTGGAATTTATACTGATTATCCTAAATTCAATGATAAGACAGGTAACACAGGCAAAGCGCGGCGTTGAAATCTGCCACTCAACACATAATGTTTCGAAAATTAGACTGTGCGGCGAAGGGACCGAATGTTTTAACACTAGGTTCACTCTGCCTACCCATACGGGAATAACGTGAAGAAGCTTATTTCCCTAGTTCCTGATATCAGGTATATTATACTGAATTATTACATACCATTCATATACAACCACCATCCTTGTACAGACGGAGTTCCGTTCACGTGTATTTTATTACTTTGATCATCTATCGGCCTTCCGCCTGAATCTTGCAAAATGTATAGTGATAACACTCTATTGTGAAGATCTAGGACTCTCTCTCCTACCGCTTCTGACATAGTTGAGTAGCGTTTGTATGCTGCCTGTTAAACAAAAGCAAGCTACAGCTCGTGAAGCTTAAGCAAATATTTTCATTTGTGCAAGTGATTATAAAAATAAAACCAGAAAAAACTTTTTAAACAAAGTTAATTATTAGAAACCGTCCAAAATATGTATTATAACGATTCTTCCCATTGGACGCTGTATCCATAATATTTTATTCTGCTTCTTAGTTTGAATTAATAATAAATATTACCGTTACATCGTCAAGAACAGCGTTTTGGTCACCATTTTCTTTTCTACTACTTGCTAATATACATTTTGTGTTATTGACATCGTTGTGGCGAAACATAACGCCGCTCTTCGACTTATCAGAATAGAAAGAAATTAAAATAATTCCTTTTTACGAGTGGGGATCGAATCCATAACTCTCGCGTTTAAGACTTCCTTAGCCTAATTGTATTATTATTATTATTATTTCAAAAGGTAAGAGGTTATACAACATGTTTCTATTACAGAAAAGTAATTTTTAAACACAATTAAGATGTATATTACTATATAATAATATAGATTGAGTATTACCTGCAAAATAGAATGCCTTTCGGTGTTGCCAGAATCTTCTACATGCTGAACATAACAGTAGAGACTATTTTTCAATAAAGCGGACGCACCTAAAGTTGCAGTAAGAACTGGCAAGTCCGCGTGATCTAACGCCTCTTGAGTTAATACATGCAAATGTTCTGAAATAAAAGAAATAACGGGCATAGCGGGATAAGCATACGAAAATTGCATGCAATTCCATTTTTCTCTAATTATTTCTGTTTTATTTTTTTATTGGTAAAAAAAGTGCTTACATGTCTAGTATAATTTTTGTTGTGGCATTGATAACTATCTATACCTCTATACTAATACCATAAAGCTGAATAATTTATTTTCAAATACAAAATACTCTTTATTCAATAGTAAGCAATTTTGAACTATAAAATGAACTGCTTGGAAGGTAGTTCTCCCGATGACGCCATTACGTTAGCAAACGCCCCGTATATAGGTAGGAAAAACACTACACATTCACGACACAAACACCGTCGTCGACGGAATCGACGACGAAGTCCAGTTTTTTCCACGGCTCGGCCGCGTCTCGGCGCGGTCNAAAAAAAAAAAAAAAAAAAAAAAAAGGTAGTTCTGCTGAGAAGATTCAGCAAAGAACTCAGCAGTTGCTCTTTTAATGTCAATGGTACAATTTAAGTATTATAAAAACTGGCAGCTATTCCACATGACATCAATACATATTAAATGCATACAATTTTGTATCTTGTATAATAAATGTTCTTGAACAGTATAATTTATATGAACAATATAATTTGAACTTTATATATTTTTTTGTCGTATTAGTTATTTTAGTTATTTTAAATTTTCATAGTCACCAACTGAGAGTACATAGAATATTAAGTTGAACGCTCTAACCTCAGGAGCTACCGGTTCATGAGATTCATGTGACATACACTTTCAGTCACAGACTTTATTATTTTGATTTTCCTACACAGGCAAAACCAGGTAAAAGCTAGTCTACCTTAAAAAAAATATAAAGCTAATACCTAACAAAGAATCACTTGACTTAGTAGCAAGCTGAGCAAACTTGTCAGGATCAGATGTTTTAGCTACTCCACCTTCTACATTTTCCTCTTCAAGTGTCACAAAAATGCCAGAGCCATGTCTAAAAAAAAGTATTTATATTTTGAGCTACCTATCAACTGCACTATGGAAAAGAATATAAATCATCTATATCAATCCTACTATTTCATGTGTCCAGTACACCACATGGCTATAAAATTGCAAAAAGCACTATCAAGTAAAACTTACATAATAAAGTTACATAACAAAATAAAACTTTGTGCCAAGTGTTTAAATTTAATGCACTCACTGAAATGCTATTGTAAACTCCTCTTCTAACCAAAGGACAATTTTGACAGCAGCAAATGATGCACTTCTTGGAAAGTCCAATCTTCCACCCACAACTCCTCGGCAGATATTTTCTGATAGTACAGTTTGATTTTTCTATAACACATTTTTGACATTTTATCTTAATGCTGTGTCCTGCACATACAAGAGTAGGCATTGCAAACCTAGTATTAAGACATTTCATTCCTCAAGCCCAATTTTCAAGATATAGCATACACTTAGCATTGCAATGTAGTACATACAACTGCACTGTGTTGGTACCAGTGTGAAGAAATAAAAATTCACACTGTATCCCTTACATAGCAGGTGAGCAGGGGTAACTTAGGAACCTAATGTTAAGACACTCTGTTCGAAACATTATAAAACTTCTGTTCCTTCTCCTTTTCATCAAATTCTAAAGGCATTGCGTGTTGAGTGGTATAATTCAACTCCAGATTATGCCTCATTACCAGAACAAAGAAATGAAAATACTAAACATTTGATTTCCTTGAGTGGAAATAGAACTCACAATTTGTTGTGTTTAAAGTAACATGCTTTTGCCCTTTGTGTCATGATAAGCACAAGGCCAGTAATAGTGTTATAGTATGTTAATATGGTTTTAAAACTATGCTTACAATTAGAACTGATCAATATTTTAAAGAAAAAAAATATAGTACCTGATAATACTCTAGATCTCTTTGCAGTAGAATAGGAATTCTATCCATAATATTTCCATCTTCAATTACCTCCATTTTGAATTAAAAATAAAACACAAAATAAAAAGATACCTACTTATATTATTAATTTACAAAGCAGTTTCTACATATGGCAATGGGAACAATTATTAAAATCTGTTTCTCTAACAATTTTAGATATTTCGTTTTGTAATAATCTATGTAATGTTACACCATCATGTTTATATATCCAATATCCACCATTTTTTAATATAAGGTCATAGCGTTTTGGGCCTGATGTTGGAGAACTCAACCAAATTTGCTTATTTGGTGTCTGTCTGTTTATTACATATGTACCATAACTAGGTCCAAGAAAAACTGTTAACACACCATCCTGAAATAATAACAATTCAAATAAAAATAAATAAACTATGATATTTTCCATAATTTCTATACATTAACCACCAACCACCTCTACAAGCCTTTGACCTCAAGATTCTCGGGAAAAAAATAAACACAATAATAATCATGTGTTTTATTTTTCCACATTGAAAATGTATATTATTTAAATTATATTATGTCAGTATTTAATTAGTAAATGATATTGAAGTCAGTTTTAATTATCTATTTAAGGCTTAACTACAACATATTATAATAATTTTTAATACCTACCATGTATACAATACAAAATGTATACAATTTTATACTTTTCATATGAATTAGTTATAAAAGGTTTGGATACAAGTAATAATATTTTTTCTCATAGTTACAAATAAGAAAGAATTAACAGAAACTTACACTAAAAGTTACATCAGCACCCTTTAAATTTGTTGACTTGTCCACTAATTCATCGAAGTATTCATATAGAGATTCTAGAGTTTCGTTGCATATTTTGTCATATTCTACTGGATCTACACTTTCAGAACTACTAATTTCTTGAGAATTCGAAGAAAATTCTCGTGTTGCTGATTTTAAATTCCACGTTTTGCAGGTTTTTTGTAATGAATAGAAGCATAATGGTGGAGCTAGAGTATATTTATTGATTTGTCTTCGTACCAAGGTGCGACTGGTACGTAAAATACTCCTCAACATGTCGAAGGACCACAATTTAGTTTTCGCAAGTTCTAGTCTAAATTTTTGAATTGAATCAGCTGACATTGACATTTGACAGTGACGTCTAATTTCTCAATGCTATTATGGCACAGGTTACAAAGTATCAATACGAACGCAGGTATAATACAATACCGGTAAACTGGGGTGACTAGAAATCCCGAGAAAATAAACACAAAACTATTTTATTTTTAATTAAAGAACAATAGTATTACACAGATATTGACTTAAGTTTAGGGAAAGGTAAATCAAATACGTTTAAAGGCGTTATATGTGCGTTGATGTTGGTTCAACTGCATCAATTTGTGCTCCAGAACAGTAATTTATTATAACATTGTATTCAGTAATAAAATATATAAAAATACAAATATTTGTACCTATACAATTTTATAATATTTGGGGTGAACAGAAACACAAAAGACTTTACTGAACATGCCGTATGCAGTGAATGGACTCATTATATGGATTATTAGAAGCAGAAAGACTTCAATACAAATAAGAAGAGCATGTATTGAATTTTTTTTATTAATTTTAATGTTGTCGAAAGTCACCCTAGCAATTTTTTTTCTATTTAAACGTTATAGCATATTAATACAGAAATTATATGTATATATTTATTTATTAATGTTATAATATATAGCAATTATTTTTTTTTTCCTTTTACCAAATGTAAATGCAATAAGCAACACTTTAATATTTATTGCTTTACGTTTAAAGTTCGAGGCATCGATAAATTAAAACTTAATCTTAATGTGCTCCTATACCCTAGTTTAAGGTAATAACTATATTATGTATTCATTATATTATATTTTGTTACAACACTTACCATTTTTTATTAGTTCATAATTATTGATTATTCTCTTTATCTTTTTCATTTGCTTGAGTCTCAGGTAACATATATGCATTTTGCGATGGTAGCATCCACAAATTAAGGCGATAAGCTGGTGATAATATTGATATCGATGGTTCTGGTACTCGAAGTATAGGCAGCAAAGAATTATACTGACACCAGTGAGGACTGATAAACAATAGATGTCTATTATCCTTTTCTTGCAACGGTCTAAAATTACCTAAGTTAGGCTCATCCCAAGGGTTCCATAATTTTCGAAATTCTTTCATCTGTAAATATTACTATTTTTGAAACATCTTTGCTCATTTTAAAGAATTCAGTATTTAGTACATAATTATGATTATGTTATAATTATAAAAAAAATGTACATATTATATAATCATAAAAAATACATATATCTTAAGCAAAATTGCAATTTTAAAATATGTGTTTTGAACATTAATAATTTGTAGGTATTTAATTTCAATATTTAACATATTTTTTGAAAAAACCTGTTCAAATGAAGCGTACAAAGTTGTCCTCGGTATCATCCACCTCACAACATAACTGTCACCCTTAATAGAAGTCAAAGTACCCCAATAAAGGAAATAATCTTCAAAAAACATTGGCATAAGACGTGACAGGGGATAGGGTCCTATACGCGTATTTGTTTGAGCCTCCCGAATACGTTGAAAGCCTTCTATGACCCATTGGAGACGGTCATCAGGGTTCACGCCGTACTATAATATGAAGTTAAGCTTATTTAGTTTACGTTGACGTTTTATATTTATTGTAATGTTGTGCTTATAGTAATGTAATATGTACTGGAATTTATTTCTAAATAGAACAATATCTACTATAGTAGTATTTTTTTTAAAGATATTATGAAATTGTCTACACTTACATCTTAAATGTTAATATACCTATTTTGCTTCACGCTGTATCCCGCACGCAGCAGGATAGGCAGAGGACACCTATTAATTAATACTTAGTAGTAATTGTGGAGGCATTGCGTGTTAAGTGGCGGAATTTAACGCCGCGTTTTGCCTCGACACCAGAGCGAGGAAATGAAAATATGAATTTAAATAAATATTTCATTTCCTCGAGTGGGTATCGAACCCACAACCAGTTCCGTTTACAGACATTAGTAAATAATATTTACCTATAGGTAACACTCTACTACTTTATAAATGAGGCCGTCGCGGTGAAGAGGTACAAGGGTGCGACTGCAAACGATTGTAGATTCTATTCCCACTCGTGGGAATAAACAATATTTTATATTTTCATTTCCTCGCTTAGGCATCGAAGCAATGCGCAGCTTTCAATTCCGCCACTCAGCACGCAATGCCTCAAGAATTCGGCGAAAAGTGGGCAACGGAAGTGTTTTAATGGGAAACGGAGTATTTTAACTCTTGGTGCCCACTGTCTATCATGGTATGTGTGGGATATAGCGTAAAGCTAAAAAAAATACCTTTATAATATAACAAATAACTACAACTCCATCAGGATGTTGTAATGCTTCCTCTTGAGACAGGTATTCAGATCTGAAGAAAGTAGCCTAAAAGAAAATCTTTGAAATTTATAGTATCGTATAATCTCGCAAATCTTTTCGTCGTTTTCCGTACAGAGTTATTTATACTGAAACATTTCAGAGCTCATGCTACCTTTATTGCTTCCAATTTAACTAATACCGCTACCTATTTTACTCACTTATTTAAAAAAAAAGGATATTTTTAATTCAGTATCACAATCTTATTTAATTAAGTTATAAGAAGTGACAATAATATTTACTTAACATCAAAATATGCTTTATTATTTTTTTTCTATTATAATTTAGCTGTAGTCATGAACTTTCATGACTACAGCTAAATTATAATAGAAACCTCACACTTGTGAGGTTAACAAAAAAAATACAATAATTTGTGTTATCCGAGTTGAAAATGATGAATGCAAAATTTTACTAATACCTTAGTGTTTAATTACGTTATCTTTTTTTCAGTTTCAGACCGTATCTCGCATATAGCAGGGTGAACAGAGGAAACCTAATGTTAAGACACTTCGGTTCCCACTTTACGAATCACCAGAGCGAAAATATGAATAACTAATAATTCGTACCCACGAGTGGAAATCGAAACCACAACCGTCGCGTTACAGTCACACGTTTGTGATCCTGCGCCACTACAGCGCATATAATACATTTAAACAAAGATACATTATGTAGTTACCAATACCTACCTGCATTTCTCCAGGATGCTTTCTTTTATCAACAGAATGTTCACTGCCCTCCATCATATTTTTTCCCCAATGAAAATGTATCTGAGAAAATACGTGCTTCTCTAAAAAGGGTCCACCTTCTAAATAAGGTCGTTCCGTTCTCCATTTTACTCCGAGAAGAACTATTAAAAATAATTATTATTATATTTATAGAAATATTATTTATAATAATGTATACTATCAATACTTATATTATAAAGCTGAAGAGTTTGTTTGATTTGAATTGAAAATTTATTTTTGTGTTTCGTAAACGTCCGTACCTGCAGTAGAGGTTACCTTATTCACTTAGATCTCATACGCACATGAGTTAAAAAAGTGTTGCGGTGAAGCCAGTGCTTTTATAATGGGTACACATTTTTTTTGGTTTGTTCATACGTTTTTTTTTATGGAAAAGGACAAGGCAAACGAGCGTTCGGGTCACCTGATGGTAAGTGACTACCGCCGGCTACAACCCCGTCTGAGCAGTAGGTAAGAAGTTTCATACGTAGATACTATTTCACGGCTTCACTAAATCGAAAATAAAAAAGTTCTCTTTAAATGGCTTCGAGCTATATCATATGTCTCCACAGATAAAAAAACTCACAAAACACATACACGCACACATGCCAAATCGCGCACACTTATTCTTCATACCTTCCTTACTATATTTACTAACATACATATGTACGTATGCATTTGAAACCGCTAGCATTAACTTTTTTAGTAAATACTTATTGTACTTTTAAATTGTCTTGTATTTTCTGTATGTTTTTATTTTCTCCTATGATTACACCGCAAGTGAGAACCTGGCGACTAGTAACATAGGCCCAGAGCTTAGTACAAGCGTCAGTTTCACGTAATTGTAAATTGTATTATATGTACTTATTTAGAAAACGTATAATATAAAAATTTGAAAGTAGCGGGACTCGAACCCGCGCCTCCTGGAAACCGACCAGGCGCTCTGACCACTAAACCATACGTCCTCATCAAACTACGTCGAAATTTTTATACGCTTGTTACAACTTATTTATGTTGTTAGCATCTCTGTAGGGAGATTTTCACAAATTTCCGCTACCCAAAGGTAATTACTAAGAATTATCGTCGGGCAAGAGTGAGCTTATATTAAAAAATATTGACGCTCAAATGAGAATAATATAATATCACAAAAATTAAAAAAAAAAAACTTTTAATATTATTCACTAAATTCATGTGACTTACAATAAACAGAGAATTATAGAAAATTATAGAAAACAAACAGATTTAGAAACAAACATATTTTTCAAATAATTTGGCAAACAGACTTATTTTATAAAATGACGTAGATATTCAAACTTCTACCGAGATTTATAACTGTGACAATTATTTGAATGTCAAGTCGAAGCCATAGAGATTATAGGTTTCCCCTGCATATGACAAACTGACACAATTTTAATTAAGATTTAATCTAAAATCAAAAGTACTGAATAATCTCTTCTGATATCTTCCAACGATCTGCCGACCTCGAAACTTCTGGGTTGAAGTTATGATTAGGGTTCGGTTATCAAAGATGGACTGAATATGAATGAATATGATAGAAAATGTATGAACATAATGTAATACATATATGAGGTACATACATATTAATTCAAGAACGTATCTCGAACTGCAACCACAATAGGTTTTCTCTTCTATATTATAGGAGCATATTTAAAGAAATATCCGAAAAAGCTCATTCATAACACAAAATACACATGAACTTAAATTAACCTTGGCGTAAACGCTTTTCATTTTCATAAAAACAGATTACTTGTTTACAGGTATGTAGACAGTGAACTGAAATATTATTCTGTTTTGTTCTGTTCTTTAATTATATTATAGAATTCCGGATGTTTCCTGAATTGAAATTACCACTTCACTATGTAAATGATAGATTTTCGAATTTGTTTACCTGTATATCCAGTATTGGTTAATTTAATTTTGTGAGGGTAGACATCAAAGTTATACCAGACAAGTTCAGGGCAATAATATTTTAAGGATTCGGTAATAGAAATATCAATAGGAGACGGTAAAAGTCCTTCAGCTTCGCTGCAGTAATGAATCCATTCTATACTTCCAAAGGGTGGAACATATTTTGTTTCCTCTTGTGGCTGCTGCTCTTCTTCATCTACATATGTTATCAAATATAAAAAGAGTATATCTATCACATCATATCGAGCAAAGTACCTAAACTTAAGTTTATCCTATTAAATAATTTATACCTGGGGCTGCTTGTGCTAGTTTTAACATGTTCACATAATTTGCTATACTTTATTATATTTTACAGTAATTTACATTATTTTTACTAAATATTTGTCTAAATAAAAATAAATTTCACATGAATTTAATGACAACATAAATCATAGATTAATAAAAGTACCCCAATCCCGGCGGCTTTAAAAATAATATAGACTAGATCCTTATTCGTTTGAAATAACTGGATTCTTGTTTAATTTAAGCTGTCAATTGTCATATGTACGTATTGTGTGTATAACATATAATCACTAGCTAAATAGAAGTATTAATTTTACTTTTATATCCACTGTTCTTACTTTATAATGACTTCCAAGGCAAATCAATTAATAAATTGTAAAGATGACATTAATCCAGAGCATGAGTTATTAATTTGGCAAAAATGGATTGAAATTAGAAAAGAGGAGACTGAGCACCTAGCCCACCGAACAGGGCGTACACAGGCTCAATTGGCTATGAATACATTAAAAAATTTTAGAGCACAAAAGGAAAGGAAAATGGTTTTGGAAGATGCAAAAATTGAGAAGAAGTGTGGAGTTCGAAAAAGTCTCTGGGAGCAACCCGCAAGATTAAAACAGAAATGTTACAATGATGCAGTATATGAATTGCATAGAACACGTGCGGAATTAGGACGACCTCGAATAATAGAGTATATTGGTGTCCCACGCCATATACAGGAAAGTGAAAAAGGGATTGTTGGACCGGGCCGGAAACAATGCGTAAAGTTAGATGCGCAATATAATAGTTATATGGAACAGAAGGAGAAAGAATTAGAAGTTAATATTAAAAAGATTGATCCTTTTAGGTAAACGGTTTTAGTTATTAATACGGCTAATTTCGTAAAATATCAAGTGCACTTGCGCCTTTATCTTTAAATAAACTGCAGTATTACAATACATTTACAAGGACTTTGTAAGTTTCCATAAGACACTATTAAGCATTACGTTCGATTACAAATTACAATAATGTACAAATTACAAAAAATATTGTTTCAGTTTAACCTTATTTTATTTATAATAACTGTATCCATAGCGGAGTAGTCAGAGAGAACGGAGCGTCAAATGCTACGGTCTCTACATAACTATATCGCCTCGTCCACTGCTATCAACCTCTTCATACATGCCATCGGGGGTTCCACATGCTTTTTACGTGACTATCTTCCAGTATCCTTGATACTGTGTTTTCGAAGGTCAACCGAGGTCTCCCCCCTACCTCTCTTACCACATACTTTTCCATCATAAATATTTTTTGAGTTTTATCATCACTCATTCGTTTGACGTAACCAAACTAGCTGAGCATGTTCTTCTTCATTCTCACCATAACATCCTCGCTAGTACCTGCCATTCTATGTATCTCTTCATTGTGGTTTCGATCAGCTAAGCTGATTCCGCATATTCTACGAAGAGATCCAAACGTCCAAACGTGCAGCTTTGCTGACGTTTCGCTTTCTCATCAATGCAGTCAAGGCACCGATGATCCTGTTACCAGCATTTATCACGTATCTTTCATCTCTACACTTCACACACAACATACTCACCTAATATACAGTATATTTATAATAAATTTTATATAAATACTAATGTTCTTTTTTACGACAGACCACTAATAGATGAATTAATAATAGTGGGAAGTAAGCCTAAAACTCCAAAACGAAAAAGAACACCATTGCCAATTATAAATATTACTTCTAATTATGAAGATGTTAAGAATGCCTTGTATTCCGTATATGCCATTAGAATAAATAACACGATTTTTTACAAAGATAGTTCAGACCACACTCTTACACATTTAAAAACAATACAAAGTGAACATTGGCATATCAATTGTGATAAATGGTCGTACTACTTTAACTGCCCTGTTGGAAATATTGGAAGAAGCAAATTATTTCTTCAAAATTTAGGAACAGTTAGTCTACGATATTGCTGGAAACAAATAAACAGTCCACATTCAGAATTTTATGAGAGACCTGTTTTCTTTTTTAATAAAAATGAAAATGTTATTTACCCAGGACAAAACCAAGAACTTCTTTTTACTTTTCTATCTAACGAGCCTGGAGCGTATTCAGAGAAGTGGGAGATACAATTTATGAACGTTCATTTCTTTGACACATTAGATAAACAACTAGTTATTGTATTAAATGCCGACTCAGTCGAAAATATGATAAAAATTAGAAGAAAAGTAGAAGCGTTGGAAACTATAATTTACTTTAAAGTTCTTAAAAATATGATGCGAGATTTACTACAAGAGATTTTTATGAAAGCTACATGCATAGAACCACAAACTTACCCATATGAGAAATTATTATTAGAAGCTGAAATGTTTATTATGAAAAATCCAGTCTATTATTACCACCAGTCTGAAGTGTTGAAACTTAACGATTTATTTAATGAAATGGTTCCAGATAAAGTTTGGGACCTCTCTATATCTAGTTGGAGACATGCAATGATAAGTAAAGATTTTGATGACAGAATGAAATACTTTACACTTCTGAAGAGTAGTCACAGAGAATGTGTAAAACCGTATGAAGAAACTGATGATTTATTAGAACATAAATACAAATCCGTTAACCAACTTCTTGGACAAATGGCTGATACATTTGATGTAATGTATGTTAAAATGATGGAAATTCACGCTAATAACAGTCAGATCAGTATATCAAAATATTCCTTAGGACCACAAGATGAAAACGTGCCATTATTTATTAAAAATATATTTTACATAAGAGCTTATGAGTATGTTGCTACAACAATGGAGTTGTGTGCGGGTGTTCTGAGTAGTCTAGACTTGAATAGATGGATCGAGTTTGATTTTTGCCGCACATAATCTTTTTTATATTTCACTTTCGTATGTAATAACGTAAAATAAATTATTTTAATTTAAATAAAAGATAATTATTTTATTGAGTAAAATTATTTAAAAATGACTAACATAAACAATATTAATTTCCCACTTTATCAATTCCCGAGTACAAAGTTGTTCTATAAAATATTTAAAATTACTTAAAAAAGCGGTGAAGTTATTGATTTGATCTGAAAAACTTAAATATAACACATGTACCTAATATATGAAATTTATTCTACTAACATTGGAAGGATACATTTGTATCAAATTTATTGATATTTGATATTATAGTGACTCTGGACGGAGTATGGCGAAATTTAATGTTTTGTAACGTAGATGAACGAATCGATTATTTTATCCTGTTACATCTCATTACCCGACAGTACGATTTGGATCAAAATATTATATTCTTCACGGTTTATATTTCACAAAAATCGTATTCAAAAAATAATATCAAGCACTCGCTTTCAAGCGAATGCTGAAGAATTTAGTAAACGATTGAAAAAAAATTAAAAGAAACGAAGTTTAATAAAACAAAAATATATACGGTATACCATATATTCCAATACGGAAACTCTAAGTGTTACTGTTTCCCATAATTACATGGAGGGTTAAACACACCGAGAAACTCCCTAAGCTATTATCTTTAAGTTCGTATAATTCGAATAAGGAAGAAAATTTTAATGCATAAGAAAAGGTTGCTGGTAATTATTGCTTTTCAATGTAATGTAATTTACCTAAAATAGTGACTTATGCTCTAAATATTTACTTATTTGAGGCCGTCGTGGCGCAGGGGCGCTAGCGTGCTACTGTTAACGCGGTGGTTGTACGTTTGATTCGATTTTCGACTCGGGGGAATGAAATATTTAACATTTTCATTTCCTCGCGTTAGCAACGAGACAGTGCGGCGTCGATTCGTTCGATCGATCGTTTATTTATTTATTTTATTTTGGTTTTCTAGTGGCTATTACATTTTTAAATGAGTAATATTACAAGCACTATATAATATCAATAATTTATAGCCGTTTAAAAGCAAACATTGCATGCTTATATTGTAAAAAAAAAGAAAAGCCAGACAGCTTTTCAACCGTTTGAATTTATACACTGAACTTTAAAACAACTGAACATAAAAGATAAACATGAACATAAACGTTATTACAAAAAGAAAGGAAAAGGGAGAAGGGAAGGAAGGGAGAACCAAAACATTTTACATAATAATGATAAACAAACTATGATAAAACTTTACAAAAACATTATTACCTCCTTATTATATGTGTGGTATAAGTGAGGGAGATATAGCTAGTAATTAACAATTCAGTACCTTTAAGCTTAGTAACAAGTTATTTAGTTCCGCCACTCAACCCGCAATGTCTCGAGAATTCAGCGGAAAGTGGGGAACGGAATGTCTTAACGTTATGATCTCAGGTTCCCTCTGCCGACGCTGTTATGTGCAGGAAACAGCGTGAAGCTAACAAAATATGTATTTATGTTGTTAAATAATTTCTTCTTTTCTCCAAAATAAGATCTAAGAGAATGCGCATGCGAGCTATAAATAATGATAGATAAATAAGAAAGTTTAAAAGGTTTTAGGACTGTTTTCTACATTTTTACTTTTAATAATTTAAAAATACGTTACTTTAATCAACAATATGTACTTTTATTACACAAGAAAAATAAATATAACATTTTTAAATATAAATTATTATAAAAAAAATAATTTAAAAATATAAAAATCACTCTGCCGAGGGTGGGACAAGGGTCCAAGCCATCGGTGGCTAGGAAATATATTACTTAAATTGTTTGTTTGTTTAATAAATTATATTAAAATTCGCTTTCAATAATTTCATCCGCTTTCATAGAATGGCACCCCGAAGTTCATATAAACGATTTATGTTCATATTGTATGTAATATTTTATATACTATTCCAAAAAGTTCCAACGTTACGATCGATATCATCGATCATTGTTGACATCAGATAGTAGTCATCAGTCAGAAATATCAATTCTGTTGTGAATATTAAATAAACATTTCATATACAAGTAAAGGCAGTTTTGTAATGATGATGTTAGATTCAAATCTATTTTAATGATAACTGTAAAACTTTACATATGGTACAGAATATATTCGTAACATGTTATGTGACTTTAATATTCGTCATTGTTACAAGCGATGCTTATAAAGGTATAATATAGATAAGTTCATTGTATATATTCATTTCAGTTTCACGCTGTATCCCGCACACTGCAAGGTAGGCAGAGGGAACCTAGTGTTAAGACACTCCGTTCCCCACTTTCTACCGAATTCTGGAGGCATTGCATGTTGAGTGGAAAAACTCAACACCGCGCTTGTCCTCGACACCAGAGCAAACAAATGGAAATATAAATTTAAGTAAATATTTCATCTCCACTAATTGACTTGTCGACTTAACACTTTAGAATTTATCAAATAGAAATACTCTACATCTTTGAGTTTGCGTGTTTATTCCAAAGAATTTATTTTCAAAAGCTATAATAAACATTACTACTATGCAGTAGACGATGTGTAGCACTCACTAGCTCCGCAATTCTTAATGACAATTTTATTATTGATCATTAATTTACAATTCGTGTTAGTCGATACCACAAAATAAATCTGTCTCTAGAGGAGGAGCTAGTCCTCCTCCAGCTAAGCTTAGGTCACCTACTAACGAGATATAATTATACCTACACCTGGAGACGACAGAAAGACTATTACTCTTGTGTTAATTAAATTATATAAGACGTATTCGTGACCCAATTAAATTATATGTAAGGCAATTTCTCAGTAAAGTTTCACATTGTCCTTATTGAATCTGAAAACATTACCATGAAGATATTGTATGAATTTTCAATAGACTTTACTCAAGATGGAACGACTACGCGTCCAAACACATTATCTGACGATGCGGATGATATACAAAGACAATTGGACAATGAAGCTCGAGACAGAATGATTTTAGGGAAGGTAAATTTTCTATGGAACAAAATGTTTCAATAATAAAATGTTCAATCCCTATAGATACTTTGTGAATTCTTTCATATTGAAATGAATTCCGAATTGGTAAGATTTCTATTATATGAACGTCTATTTAGCAATATTAAAAATTTATAAAATCAGGTCTGCTGTGTGCGGGATACAGCGTGAGCTGTATCTTTCGTTCCCTCTAATATAAATCGAACCCACAACCGCGTTACAGTCACACCCTTATGGGCTACGACGGCTTCATTAATACTGATAAAAAAAGGAATTTCCAACTAATATAAATTATTCACTTGCTAGGGGGTACTGCATTAGCGTCTGATTGTAAATGCAATTTTGACTTCACAATACGCAGGATAAAGCATGAAGCAGCAAAAAAAAAGAAAATGATATAATTTATTAATTTCAGCCTAAAACAGTATGGATTTTTCACATGCCTGTAGCAACTACCAAAGTATTGCCGAGATACACAAGGCGTCTCGTAAGTTTTTTTTTTAATTCTTTATAATAAATACATTTACAAATATTTTCTCAATATAAAAATCGATTTACATTTTTCGATTCTTCGATTTTATTGATTCAATTTATATTTCTTTTATTTCAGAATATTTTCAGAAAGCCTAATAAATTGAACAAGACTAAAAAGCCAAGTAACTAATGTGCTACTAGCATCGTCAATTATTTTTAATTTAATTCTACTACATTTTATTTCTGAGATAATTTTGAAAATGATAACTATTTTTTTAGCGGAAAGAAGGATGGATTGGACTTACAAGGGTATATAAATATTGTTCATATTCCCCAGTATGCTATCCTTTTTAGTATTTCCTTAGTACTTGCGAGTAGATAGTTGGATATATCAATGCAAAAAACTACTTATGAGATGCAGAGATACTAACAACATTAATAAGTTGTAATAAGCGTATAGGAATTTCAACGTAGCTTGATAAGAAGGTTTAAGGCAAGCAAGGAAGGCTTAGTGGTCAGAGCCCTTGGACGGTTTCCAAGAGGCGCGGGTTCAAATCCCACTACGACTTGTAAATATATATGTTTCTTATTGGATACATATATGCTTACAATTTATTAGGCATAATTAATTAATTATTATTTTTCATATTTATTTTATTTAATAATACCATTTAGACAATTGCTATATTTATACAGTAGTGAACATTTTTATTTTGATTTATTTGTAGATCAAAATGAATGGCAAAAAACTTATCCAAGTTGCGGTGGACGATCACAATCACCAGTTGATATTCCGTACATTGGACTAGTCAAAATTAAAGGATATCGAGAACCATCTTTTATAAACTACAATGTTTATCCGCGAAGTCTAACTTTGACAAATGATGGCAAAAGAGGTATTACACTTTTCTTTTTATCTATTGCCAGTTCACTATGTTAACAACTGAAAAATCACTTAATGTGAGTGATAAAATTCAATAATACACTTCGTGTGTTATATATTTTTTTTAGTACAAAAAGTGAACTGATGGTAAAATTGAAAAACATTAAATAGTACATTTTTTAAATATTCATAGTAGTAAGCAAGTTTCTCAAGTTATAATGTGTTTATAAATTAATTTATATTATTATAAAAAGTCGTGTCGGTTATGTGTGCATATTTAAGAATTCTTATTGCATTCGTGGGTAAAAAAATTTTACATCTAACCTTATCATTTCCTAAATTGAACTTCAAAGCCACGCCACTGCCACCACATTATGTAAAAATGCATGTTTAAAAAATATATTTATTATTAAAGAAAAATGGACAAACTATAAAAACGTTAAAAGCCAAATTAGAATAACATTTTGTTATATTCCAAGATAAATGCTACCAAATATTTTTTTTAAATACATATTTTTAATACAAAATTATTAGACAAATACTTCAAAGATTGGAATTACATTGTTTGAACAACAAAAAACAAATGATTAACGATCGTGAAATAAAGTTTACAACTTGCAGTGTATTGTGCCGTTAGCGTATTTTAATTAATGGAAGGCCAAAATATAATTCGATACTAATAAAATTTATTGATATATATATATATTAGAATAGAAGATGTTGAGACGCAGGGGCACAAGTGTACGAGAAAGAGTTGTGGGTTTAATTACCACTTGGGAGAAAGAAATATTTAATATTTTCATTGTTTTCGCTCTGGAAATGCGGCAAAACGCTGCTTTGAGTACGGACACTCACGCAACACCTCGAGAATTCGGCGCAAAACAGTGAACGGAAGAGTCCTAATGGGAATCGAGTGGCTTAACACTAAGTTCCCGGGTCCCTTTGAAACTAAAAAAAAATAATATGACTCCGCCACTGACGCTACTTAACACGCAATGTTTAAAATACGAGCTGTAAGTCGAGAACCTAGTGTTAGGCTTCTTTTTTACTTCACACTTTTCAGCATAGCACAGTATAGGGCGTGAATTATAAATAATTATTATTATTGTCAAATTGATATATTACAATTCAGCTCTTCAGTTATGTCGTTTGGAGCGTATTTTCAAATCAATTCAAAATTAACAGTGAATAAAAATCTATACTAATTAACAATAAAATAAACATTAATATTGGCACTCAATGGCACTATAGTCGTGACTTAAGATATTTGTTAAAAAAAATTAAATCGGCTACACGCTGCCCGCATACAGCCGGGTAGGCAGAGGGACCTAGTGTAAAGACACTCCGTTCACTATTTTCCTCTGAATTCTTTAGGCATTGCATGAAGAATGGCGGAACTCAACGTCACACTTGCCTCGACACCAGAGCGAATAAACGAAAATATAAATTCAATATTTCGTATTCTCGAGTGGGGATCAAAACCACAACCAATCGCGTTTACACACACTTTGTGCCCCTGCGCCACGACGTGTTTATATACCTACATGATATTTAAACCCAATCCGTCTTTCCAGTTATCCTCTATGGCGAATGGGAAAATAATCGCCAACCATACTTATACGGTGGAACAGCCCACAGCAGAAAATATATATTTCACTCAATGACTCTCCATTGGCCCTCTGAACATAATGTAGGCGGTGTTAAATACCCTCTAGAAAGCCAAATAATCCACATATCTGCAGAATATAAGTCATTGCAAGATGCTGTTGGCGCTTCACGTAGAGATTCCTTAGCAATTGTGGGGATGATTAATTTGTACAAGGTAAAGTTGTTTTATATGTTTTTTATTATATTATATGATATTAGGCCATTGTGTTCTGCCACTCAACACGCAGGCTTAAAATAATGGGGGGATATTAAGGAAGAGAGTGTCTTAATACTAGGTTCCCTATGCCTACCCTGCTAAATAATAATAATATAATAAGGAAACAGTTTTCTTACTGATGACCAAAATGATTAGACCAAAGATGAAAATTTTTGAGTGTAAATTAATCTCGTGCTTTAAAAAGAAATTTGGGGATACTTATAGTAGTATATCTACCTATTATTCATAGAATTCATAGAATTCATTAGATTCATAGAATACTTATATTATATTTGATAAATTCATATAGATATATTGATACTTTTGTGGTGCAGCTTAGTGTGTGGCTATGATCACGACAGTTGAGGACTCGGTGTTCAATTAAAATATTATAATAATAATTTAATATTTAATAAAGAAATACTAATATTCATTAAATATATTTGTTTCTACGTCTCTTGAGACAAAAAGCATAAGGATAAGCCTGAACAAATAAACATATCAAATATGGTGCTTCGATATATGTATTTAATATACAAATATGTTATATAAAATGTGAATATAATATGAATCATATTTCTTATCATCACACCGTATATAAAATTTATCTATCCTACATTTAGTATAACTATTATTGATAAAATACAAACATAATTATAATATTTTTCACTGTCAAAGTTTATAAAATACTTAATAATCTCATTTCATAAAGTTTATAAAAGTTTTAAGTCAGTTAGAAGTTGTTACTTCGAAATATTTATGGCACCTTAATTAAATATTAATAAGTAAATGTTACTCCAAAAATCTGCTATTGTATCTCAAATATTTTTTACTATTATATAATAGGATGTTACGCATCCTGTTCACTTCACTTATCAGCTCCGCTCGCTTTGCTCACTGTAATGATAAAAAATAAAAATCTTTAAAGGACAAACATTTTTCAGTATTTTTTATAGAGACTTATAAGATCACTTCGTTGTCCGTCTGTCTGTCAAGAGCCTTTATCTCAGGAACGTTTGGAGATATTGAGCTGAAATTCAAACCATGTACTCAGATCTACGGTCCCATAATTTCCTGAATATATCGTATAAATTAAAAAATATGACCGTTTATATCGCAAAAATTCATAGGGTACTTTCGCTTGACCTAGAATTATGACATTTGGCAGGTAGCATCTAAAGGTAGTACTGGTTCAGAAAAAAATCTAGACTCCATCACATTTGTGGTTGAATCCTAAAAATAATTGGAGGAACAAAATTTCGTATTATAGCCGCTATTTCAAGGGATGAAAGAGCTCTAGCTAAGCTAAGCTTGTATTTCAGAAAAAGCTCGAAATCTCCAATTTTTGTACGGAACTCTCGGTGGGTGGGTGAGCCTGACTCTCGCTTGTCCGGTTTTTCTTATTTTCTAAACTAATTATGTGCTTCTTCTTACATGATTGAAGTTAAGAAAAATTTTACACTGTCATACAGGTGGAAGTGTCAGCGCTGCTTTTACGGGAACAGCATATAGGGTAAAATATTTTAAACCCATACTTAAAGAAATTAATGAAGGTACCTCAACAGTTTAGACGTAGGATTTTTTTTTCATTTCACGATGTTTACTCATACTTGTAATTCATGTGACGCAGTGCATATATGCATTGATACCAATAACGTAAACACATACTATTACAAAAATACTACTAAAAGTTAATCAACTTTGAACTTTGCCGCCAATACCTGCAACTCGATTTTGGAATGAGGCGTATGCGGCGGTTTCCCTTTGATAGGTTTATGTGTGCGTAAAAATTGCATTAGGTTTTTATAGAGTAGTTAAAACTGTGGTTTCATTTAAATTGGTTTTGACACTTCCACCTATATAAATAAAAAAAATGGGTGATTGATTTTTTTTCATAATATTATTGAAGCATTTCTTATAATATACCTGTAAAGGGGAGAGTAACCCAAATTGGACCACTTTTGATATAATGGCATAAATTACAAGATCCTTCGAAGCTATAAAAATGCAACAAGGCTTTGGAAGTACCTTGTTTCTTTAGCTATATAATATCATTCCGTTGATATTGTAACCTAATGGTAACATATAAATAACAGGAAATTTCTAAAGGTTGTCAATCGGTCCAAATTACGCCATCGGTACCATAAATTGACCCACCAGGTCCCTAAATTGGACCAAATCTTAAATTATAGGAATAATTAGGAATTAAGTAAAGGAAAGTTATAATTACGAATCATTATTATTAATATTTATTCTTTAAACATTATCAACACTTTATTTAGGAACATTTTTACGTTATTCAGTGTTGAAAATATTTCTAAAACAATAAAATATATGAAGTCAATTATGAATAAAAATACTTATTTAAACTTTTTATCAAATCTTTAAATTATTCAAACGAAATTGAAGTCTTATAAAAATTAATAATAACACCT
>JAAIXJ010001851.1:139127-169231 GCA_013403705.1 Heliconius hermathena
CTAACAACATAAATAAGTTGTAACAAGCGTATAAAAATTTCGACGTAGCTTGGCGAGAACGCATGGCTTAGTGGTCAGAGCGCCTGGTCGGTTTCCAGGAGGCGCGGGTTCGAGTCCCGCTGCGTTCAAATTTTTATACGTTTTCTAAATAAGTATAATAATCAAACCACATTATTCATACCTCTGCTTTAATCCTTATCCTATTAAATGATATTTTATTAAAAATAATTTCAATACTTTTAAAACACTTTTTAAATTATCAAAATCGGACATTCCATTCAAAAGATATAACGAATTTAAAAATATCAATCTAAAAAAAAATATGTTATGATAAAAAATGCAGTATGTATGGCCTCGCGCACCGTAAAGGGTGACTCTGCGGGGGTGAGGGGCGAGATGCATCGATATCACTAAAATTATGAAGACAATCGATTAGATATTTTGTTTCTTTATTTGAATTGAATAGGCACCGAAACTACGGGACGATTAACATGTAAAAAATACCAAAAAAAAAAACCTTATATCGCGTACACTGTGGAAATTATTGACAATAGAGCCCAGTGATGTACTACAATTTTATAGTAAACATCAATATTGCAGATATTATTTTTAATATCAATATTGCAGATATTAGTTTACGATTCCATGTGTAACTGTTAGAGTTATGCTGTAATATATAATTTTCAAAAGAAATTGTGCAAATTAACTAGAACAGAGGCGCCATCGTAGTACAGAGGGACATAAAATTAAACTAAACCAGCTTCACGCTTTATCCCTACCGAGGTAATTAGAGAGAACGGAGCGCCAAACGCTACAAATAGCTACAGAGGGACATTTAAAAAAAAACTTTGCATACAAAAGTATTGCGTAGTATGTCTAATTTTTTCAATTATTATTATATATATTTAATATTTTTTCACCCTTTAGTATTTTTCAGGTGGAAAATATAGACATTTTTTAATTTGAGAAAAATTTTTATTAACTATAAAAATGTTGATAGTTTTTATAATTTTAATATTATAGAATTATACAACTTTCTAAAATATTCTTATCTTGCATGCGCTGTAATAACTATTAGAAGGTATTAATCAAAAAAATATATTCTAAGATAAAAGTTAAAATGTATTTTGATCAAATTCTAAACTCTTATAATAAGTTAGTTATCTTATAATAAATCATAACATCATTTATACATGACGAATGTTACAATAAAAAGTAAATAAAAAGAATTAAACTGATTTTACCTCTCCCGCACCGCGCTCGCGTCTTCGCTCCTTTAATCGGTTAAGTCGTTTTTGAGATAAGCGTCGACAAACAGACAAAATTTTTAAATATCATTGTTTCTGGTTCTACTGTTTTGTTAAATGTCCCCAATAATTTTTTTTTAATTTTAATGAAAATCGAAAATGCCACCCTATGGTTTTAATAATTTTCACATTAGAAATCTTACGTGCGCTGCAAGCACACATTATTTATTAAAACAGGAACGTAATTCCCTGTACTTAAACAAACAAATAATTCACAAACTTAAGCGGGCGAAGCCGCGAGCTGGTCGCTAGTTTATTTATATTATATTTTGGAACCAATCAGAACTTTCCTGCAATTACATGTAACATACAAACATGTAATTAAATTCAAGACATTAATAGTATCTTAGTAGTGTTACGTATGAATAGATATCGTCAAGGTTGGCTGACTGACAGGGTCGTCATCGTATGTCATATACAGTGAACCGATAGTTTCATATTGGAGATGAGATTCAGTCCATTACCGGAATGAAAATGATTGATATGCTGTAACTGGTCATTGCAATGACAGCTCCTTATGTTCACAATCAGATTTTTCTTCAGCGTATCCCATATCTATATACGAGTAGAAAGAAAAACGAAGTGTTTAGATACTTCGCTCTTCATTTTTCATCTAATTTCAAGACATTGCGTGCTTAAGTGATTTGCCAGAAGAGGACAGTCGAATGTGTGGTTAAAAAAACCATTATTCATGTATTTTTTATATATTTTTCTGAGAGTACATTGCTCATTAAAAGTAACAAATGATGTAAAGCCGAATTTCTTTCAGTTTTTATTGAAAAATCTTATTAAGCGAGAATAATTCAATTGAACTTTTCAAAAGTAGGTCAAATCAGTTGAGAAATATGTCGAACTGTTGCTGAAAAGTATCCCACAGATACTGATACAATAATTGTGAGCTTAAAAACTTTTGTACATAAATGTCTAAAATTATGGCTCTTAACAAAAAAAATATAAGCTAAAAGGAACAAAAATCTTTTTATACCACCACATTCTTCCGATGGTTTTTGAATTCAATTTGAATTTGTAATTTCTATTGTGTCGACTATTATGAAAACAAAATACTGAACTGCATAAAATCCAAAAGAAAAAAATAACCTCAATAGTTTATTAGGATTAATAATCAGGATCCATTTACATTTTATGGGGCTTCTTATGAAGATTTTATTGATTGCAGAAGTATAGGTAAATTTTATAGGCCTTTATTTAGAATTCAATATCGAATAATATATGAAAAATATATACATATATATACTAAGGACAATGGTGTCACACCGTTGCCATGTTTTATTATTTCTTGACGTCACCTAATCTAAGAATATTTGTCCTGCTAAGATGAATCTAATGATACTTCAATTATGTAAATCAGTTCAGCGGTTCTGCAGATATGAGGTAATAAAGAATATTACATACAAGATTCTCGAAAAACACAATCACATCATCTTCCTTTGCAGTCGGGTAAAACGGCACATTTACAAAATTGTTACTCATCACAATGTTTAATGTATTCAATGTTCTTAAAAAGATTGACGTTTATTTCAATCTATTGTTAGTTCTTTCAGCAGACTTACATTGCCGTTATCTTTCTACTGGAAATTGAATGCTTTAGCCTTAGGTATTAGGACTATCAAGTTTCAATTGGTTTGCAATTTTTATAAATATAGTTATACATTGTTTACTTAATTATTTATATAAAACTATACAAGTGTAACTCGATCGAAGAATCATCGATATATTCAGCGATTTTCACTGGTTCAACAGATATTTGAAAATTTGTGTTTTTTTATTCTTGACGATAATTAAAAAAATTTGGAAATAACTTCGAAACAAAAATGCTTATTTTTTAAGAAAGTTAAATATTAACTATAACTTTTAGGTCGAATTCTGCGATTCAACAGACAATGCCTCCAAAAGTTGTTTGAAATTGGCGAACGGAAGTGCCTTAATGGAAACAGATTGCCTTAACACTGGGTCCCCGGGGTCCCTCCGCCTGATATGCCCTGTACAGCGTAAGGATAATAAATAATATTCACAAATAACTTAAAATGTTAATTTTTGATCAGATATTCTAGATCTTAAATTTTTTTATCTCTATGAAAAATGTTCATCACTCTATAATAATATTATTTCTTATAGTTTTATTAAACCACCATGGTTCTGCATCAAAATCAAATATAGTCTAAATCCTGCACAGGCCTAATGCTACACAACAAGAAAAATACCTTCATTCAAATTTGTCCAGTAGCTCAGAACATGTGCATGTACAAACAAACAGGTAATTAAAAATCCTATAATTTTAGTGTTTTTACATCCCCCTTCATGGGTTTTTCACAAATATGTGCTATTGCACACTACATATTTTTTATTATAGTATAAATTGCGAAATAAACGGAAAATATACTGGCTGTGTATCGACTGAAAGAGTTGCAAACCAATAATGGTTTTATTGTATAATATAATAGATTAAAAAAAATATATTAATTCTTCATATATTTAAATAGTAATGTAATTATCTTAATAATGGAATTTAAACATAAGCATGTCACATTACTATAACAAGTTATTTCACTTCAGAGACTATTATTTTTCTACTTTGAGAAAATTACAAAATGTAATAAATTCTTATAATAATTAGAAAACCAAAAAGATCGATAGTGTGGACTTATTTAAAAGACGACTGTAGGTACAGAAGTCAATATCGATCAGACATTTTGAATGATTGAAGCATTTTCAATTCATTATTATGTATACAAAAATAAACCTTATTTTGATGGAATAGAGGTCAAACTCGAGGTCGATTGTAGTCGGTTTATTATTTTTGCATTAACTCGCTATCACCTTAAGGCAGAGTCACATACATACATATGTACATACGAGAAAAATATAACTTTTGTTTTTGTTTCATTATCATATTAGTCATCGAGCTCGTCGTGGCGCAGCGCAGGAGCACAAGCGTGCGGATATAAATGTTACGGTTGTGAGTGCGATTCCCACTCGGGGCAATAAAAAAAAATATTTTCAATTTTTCGTCTGGTAACGAGACATTGAAACTCGTCACTCAACACGCAATGCCTCAAGAATTTGGCGGAAAGTGGGGAACAGCACTTCCATTAATCTGTATCTTAATGAAAAATGGAGTGTTTTAACACTTGGTTCTTAGGTTCCCTACGCTTACCCTTTTATATGTGGGACACAGAATGAAGCTAAAATTCACCACAATATTAGTGTTTTATGCCAAAGTTACTAGAATATAACTAAAATAGTTATAAATAGAAAATATAAGCCTTGCACACAATAGTGTATAGATGGGGTAAATATAACAGTATCGGTTGTACGTACATGTATTAAAAGATGAATTATGAGTCCAAAGCCAACTAAGAGAATAAATAATTATTTAACATTGCTGCGTCCTGCGTCTAATCAAAACAATAAAGAGTCATTTCAGTGTTTCTATTTAGAAACTCTGAAACTAATTGATCATTTGATTGCAAATAAAAACAGCGACGGTAGGTCATTATGTTCGTTCTGCTTTTTCACAATGTTTGAGCTATTGGTACATCACAAATATCCTATATCACCTTTACTAAATATAAATGGTAGAGTGATGTATCAAGTATCGCTATATAATTAAGGGAGAGCGTGTGTTAATAAAAGATATATGTAATACTACCCTAATAATTCGATCATTCGACTTAATAAGGAAAACTTTAAAGTAGGAACTGGAAATTGCAGTATTCACTTAAATTTTATTTCTTTGTAGTAGTACTTAGCGACCTGTCCAATTTAAATATTAAGAATGATGAAATATAAAAAAGAAAATGAAAATTGTCCAAATTTTCTCTTAGAATTTTATTGTGGTAATCATGAAAATAGAAATAATCTACCAATTAAATGAAAGCGACCTAAAGTGATGATATCCTACTAATATAATAAATGTGAAAGTTTGTGATGATGACTGTTTATACCATTTTCACGCGAAAACTGCTGAACGGATTTGGATGAAGTTTAACAGTAATATAGTTTATACATCAGCATAACATACGGGCCACAATTTATGTGATCCTGAGATCTTATGTGAAGACGTGACATGACATGTGTGGACGTGAGATCAAATGTGCGGAGGTGAGATCACAGGTGTTGACACAAATAACATCACATGTTGGACGAGAAATCCCTTGTGTGGATGTGAGACCTCATACGTGGATGTGAAATCACATGTGTGGATGTGAGATTACGTGTGTAGACATAAAATAAGATATAATAATATATGAGATCCCTTATGACAGGACAGGACAGAACACATGTGGGGTCGTGAACTCACTAGTGTTGATATGAGATCTCATGTGTGGACGAAAATTTTCATATTATTATTATTAGTCTCTACAAGTATTTATAACTATACTACAGCTATATATAAATCATGATTACTTAGATTTGTGGTTTTATTTATGCTCAGTTTATTATATCAATAATAGCGTTGTTTCAGCAAGCGAAGCCGCGAGCTGGTGCTTGTGCAAAATAATTATTTATACGAACAAACATACGTATATAGGAAACATAATATATCTGTGATATAGAATGAATATTTTAAATAGGATTATTTAATGGTGCTACTGAGGACTTTTGCTTATCACGATTTTGTTTACTTCAAAATAAATACTCTTTGATAATAAATGATAGATGGTTTGATAAATTTTGAGCGAGTAACAATAATAAAATAAAGTGTCATCTTATCTAAATAGAAAAAAAATTCTAAGAAAAAATAGTTTAGCTTTCTTTACTTCTACATCTTCTTATTCTTAATATGTAGCAGGAGGAAAAGGCTTCCAAATTCTTCTATATATCAAATCATTGTATCGCGTATCACTAACGAAATATATAAAAAAAGCATACTTAACAACTAGCTCCTGCGGCTTCGCCCGCTTCTTTAATATTTAAGCGCATTTAGAGAAAACTGGTAGGTCATTTTATTTAAATATGTTGAGATTTTATTTTACTTTGCTCCCAAGAAATGTCGTATTTAACAAAAAAAATGGCAATTACTATTGAACAATGCAATTGAAAAAACATGTTTATTTTGAAATGTCACTTCAAATTTATTTATATGTAGAGATATCAATATGATATATTTAAAAATTATACATTCTGGGTTAAAAGCTGTATTAATTCTGTTTTGTTCTGTAAACAGTTCGTTTATCATAAAATATATTGATACCTTCATCCTTACAATGGTATATTAATGGTAATATCTATTCTACTCTTGATATTATACGTATTCTACTATATTACCCATTTAGAACTTTTAGCCTACATTTTCGCCGTACATTTTTTAACAAATGATAAAAGAACATTGCTATTTGAAAACAAATAAAAAATTCGATATAATTCGTCATGTTTTCTTCACATCATAACATGTATTAAATTATTTCGTTATCGACCAATTGTCAAAAGATAATGATTTTTTTTATCTAATCTTTCTTGTTTCTATTAAGAGTTGAATTTCAATCCATAACCTGTTAATACATTAGGATAGTGTGTACATATTATAGTGTCCTAGAAAATATATTTTTGTAACAATGCCACTGAACCAAAGGTCACTAAAAGTTTGCCCTTCAAATACAGCAGCGTCAAATGGTATGTTATATTGAAATATAATTATTTTTTTATTGAAATTCTTATATAATAATTACTTATTTAATATTTTAGATAAAACAAGATTATTATTTATTAAAAAGTAACAAAAATATGTGACAGATACAATAGTATACGGGATACAGTGTGAAGCTGATTTGATGTTTTTTTATATGATATAATCTATTAGATGTGTTCAAGATTGAACCTACAACCTGTCGCGTTTACACTCACTCGCTTGTGCCACTAAGCCATAAGTGGCATCGCGCCACGTTTATGATTATTAATAATTAATAATAAAAGCTATTTTACATTGTACATACATAACATAATGAGCCCTGCTATTCTTTGTGAAAACATTTGATAATGAAGCATAAGTTAACGATAATATTATAACATAATTAAGTCTTTATAATGCTTTATAGGTATATATTTTCTAACGTTATTTATGCCGTGTTATTTAATTAAATATTCTTTTGAAGATAATAAATTGTTGATAATTTTAAGTAACTGTATTGAAGACTTTAATCCAAGGGTAATAAAAATTGCGTTGTTTTTATTGTTGTAACTTTACGCTGTATCCCACTCAAGAAATATTCCCTCGAAGAAATGGAAATAATAAATAAATATTTAACGAGTTGGAATCGAACCCACAACCTGTCCTGGCCTCATTGCGTTTTTGTACTAAAGAAAAGATAACTATTTAGAAGCCACAATATATTTATTAATCAGATAATTTTGTAATAGCACAAGGATTAAGACTAAACATTTTTTAATAGATAAACTATTAGTTAAGATTGTTGAATGTTTTCACATATTATTATACTATAAGACATATATCATGATATATACGATACGTATTTTTATATATATTATATATTCATATACAGGATGGAAGTGTCAGCGCTCCTTTTACGGGAACAGCATATAGGGTAAAATATTTTAAGCTCATGCCTAAAAAGATTAATCAAGATACCTCAACATTTTAGACGTAGGATTCTTATCTATACCTGTATTTCGTGTGACGCAGTTACGCATAGACACCAATAACGTAAACGCATACTACTACAAAAATACTATTGAAGGTAAAACAACTTTCAAGTTTGCTGCAAATACCTACGACTCGATTTCGGAATGAGGCGTATGCGGTGGTTTCCCTTTGATAGATTTGTGTGTATACGTCGTTCTTGACAAATGGCGTTTTATTTTAAAACGACAATTTTATTATTTGTTTTGTTTGAAAAAAAGACTTTTTCATTTTTGGAAAAAAAAATGTATTAGGCTTATATGGAGTCGATAAAACTGTGGTTTTATTTAAAGTGGTGCTAACACTTCCATCCTGTATATTCATGACGAAAATATGCCTTATTTGAAGTTGTTGATTGTGGGTTCAATTTTTTGTCTAGACTCTAGAGGAATACCTACTCTTTTGTTTCTGGCATATAATGTATGTATATAAAGAAACATTATGCTCTATATTTTCATTTAATGTATATACACATCATATAAAATATAGCTAAATTAAAATATAGTGCATGATTTTTTAAAATCAGGATATTCATTGAAAAGCTGCTATATTTACGATATCACTTGTTGTTTTATATTATATTTATAAACATTTTTAAAAATATAAATGTAAAATTAAATAACTTCTTCAAAGATTTGCTTTTTGGTCTTCAGTACACAAATATTAAAAAAAAATTACTTATATCTCTAACAATGTTTTCCTTCTGACAGCTGAACAAATATCCAAGTTGAGAGCATCGCAGTCCCCAATCGCGATATCCGTGCCACGATGCCCTACTTGGTCATCCCTTGAACCTCTTCGCTTTAAACGATACTGGGACAATGAAGCCAACGGAGTCCTCCTTAATACGGGACAGACAGGTTTGTGAAACCAGTATATATTGTTGAAAAATGTATAAAGCTATATTTATTAGAATTTTATTTTATCTTCTTTTTTATTGATTATAAAATTTAACAGAATATACAAAATAACCTATCGTGCAAATAATGTTATAAGATAGGTTACTATCGTTAGTGTAAATCTGTGTCATGTAAAACTGACGTTATAAGCGTTGATATTAACAACAATCTATATATATAAAAGGACTTGTGCTGACTGACTGAGGTAAGATGCACGCAGAGCCGTAACCGCTGATGGTAGAAACGTGAAATTTGGGCAGATGTTTATTTTCATATTCTGGACATCCACTAAGAAGGGAATTTGAAAAATTTTAACCCTAAAGGGATGAAATAGGGGTTGAAAGTTTGTATGGAAAAAAATTTTAATCTGTACCGATTTTTATAAAATTTGAAATTCAGACTCTTAAAAATATTTCATTGAACACGTATTTCATGGTTTTTAAGAATTCACCCCTAAAGGGTTCAAATAAGGGGTTGAAAGTTTATATGGAAAAATCTTTAAATTGCCATCGATTTTTATAAAAATTTAAATTCAGACTGTTAAAAATATTTTATTGAACACCTGGTTTTTTTAGAATTCACTCCTAATAAGCGGGCGAAGCCGTGCGCGCCCTCTGGTACAATATAATTTTGTATTTTTTAGTATAATAACTTTTACCTATATTTTTTAATATTTAAAAAACTAAAAATATTTAATTAGAAGTTTTCTATAATAACAAAAAGCTTCACGCTGTATCCTGCACGTAGCAAGGTAGGCATAGGGAAACCAGTCTTAAGACACTCCGTTCCCCAATTTCTATCGAATTTTTCGAGGTATTGTTGAGTGGCGGAACTGAAGGCAGGGCTTTTGCCCTGGTGCCAGAGCAAAGAAATGAAAATATTAAGAAATAATAATTCCCCCGAAGGGGATCGAAATCAGAAGCGCTGAATTACAGTCACACCCACCACGCCGCCACGACGGCCTCAAATAATAATGACGAAACATAACAAACACAGGTCTATAGATAGTACGTACGTATGCACTTATAATCTTATATTTATTATCGAAAACACAATTAGTTAAACCAATCAATCAAATGAGGTTTTGCATAAAAATTATCTCCATCGTCAACTTCTTCTATGGTTTTACTTTTATATTTAACTAGCGGCCCAACCGCGGCTTCGCCCGCAAACCACCTATAATTATTTTATTACGCTGGATTTGCCAACAGATTGACAATATAATTTTTTCGTTCAATAATTTTTCATAATTCTGAGAAAATTCAAGCACTACGTGGCTGCAGGACAGGATGTCATCGGCGGCAAGATCGCCAACCGCGGTACTCGAGCCTCGGCTTGCGGCCGTAAACAGAGCGTTGAATTATTTCAATATTACATTTTCTCTGAAAGTATACGACCAAATCACATGCTATAAAAGCCAAAACTTATCTCTCTTTCTCGTAAGTTTCAAGATCTTTGTCAAATATATAAAATAAAAAACTGTGAAATATCACCTTGAAATTTTCATTTGTTTTTTGTCACAAATTGCCTTATTATTACTTATTTATAAAAGATAGACTACACAGTCGCGGACTTTAACTAAGCATTAGACCGAATTGTTATGTAGCCTATAACACTCCTAAAGAAAATCTCTTATTACTTAATTATAAAATAATATCTGTAATTTCTCTGTAATTTTTAATTTAAAAAAGTAAATCTGAGCAGTAGGTCCAGAGATGTTAGCTTTTAAACAAACAAACACTTCCGCTTTATTATATTAGTATAGATAATTAAGTCTATTTAATTAGTACTTATTAATGTATACGATATTAAGGACCAGTTTCACCGTTTACGAATAAAGTTTCAGATAGTAATCTAATAATTAATGCTATCTTACAGGCAGAGGATGTAAATACTGAACAACTGTTTGTGATACATTTAACACATGCATTTCTTCTTATCTACTAGACTTTACTATTTGAGACCTGTGAAACTAAAAATTATAGCTTGTCTGGCAGATAATTGTCAGGGACTTTATCAGCCAGTGGTTAAACTGGCCCTTAAAGCATTAAACTTACAGTTAACTGAATAGATAATATATTTTGAATAAAATTTAAATAGATAGATAGTTTAGACCATAATATTTAAAAAAAAGACTGGCCTAGTCGTGGCGCAGTGGCACAAAGTGTTATTGTAAAACTGGTTGTGGGTTATTTTTTAAAAATGATTTTATGTAGTAAAATTATATTTTGATAATAATTTCTCGACGGGTGCCGAGATAAAGCGTGGCGTTAAGTTCCGCCACATAATTCGACGGAAGGTGGAGACACTAATACTTAACAATATATTTCTATGCTGTTGTAAAGCTGAAAAAAAAATACAATGACAGCAATAGTATTAATATTTTCAAAAATAAAAATTCTAGCACCAATATCTGATGTGTGATTCTTCGTAGGTCAATTTGAGCCAATCAATCAATCTGTTCCTTATCATTTGATAGGCTGTTAAGCCTAGTGACTCTTGGGCTTCTTCAACCTTTTATTTACATATTTATTATGAAAAATATTAGATAATAAGGAAAACGAAAAAAGAAAAACATTTGTCTATTCAAACCACTCATCTAAAGCTCCGACATTAAATATTAATGTCATCTTAATACAAACAATAAACGAAGTTTTTCTTTAAATAAAAAAAAATAATCAGCTTCATGCTGTATCCCGCACACAGTAGTAGTGTTAAAACACTCCATTCCACACTTTTGGCCGAATTTTTCGAGGCATTGCGTGTTGAGTAGCGGAACTCAACGCCAGGGTTTTGACTTGGTGTCAGAGCGAAGAAATGAAAATATTAATAAAGAATAATGAAATCCCTCGAGTGGGGATCGAACCCACAACTGTCGCGTTACAGTTACACTCTTGTACCTCGACGGCATCAACTTTTCTTTTGATAAAAAACATATTTTATCACCTTAACTAAAGAGAACTGTGTCTACGCTGTGTCGTCGATCACGCACCAGTACACGGTGTACTTGGAAACGTAACTCAACGTTGCCTTTTGTTTAATTCGGATTATATTATCATTAAGAAAATTATAATAGTCTCAATGTAAGGCAATAGTTGTCATGGATATTGCTTATAAATATATTTTTTGCAGCTTTACGCTGTATTCCGAATGTTGGAGCATAGGCAAAGGAGCCTAGTGTTAAGACACTCTGCTTCCCACTTTCCATAACGTGTTGGCTGCCGGAACTCAACACCCCCTTCCTTTCCTTTGCCTCGTCACCAGAGCGAAGAAATGAAAATATTAAATATTTCGTTTCCCCGAGTGGGGATCGAACCCACATCCGTCGCATTACAGTCACACGAGTGCCCCTGTCCACGAAAGCCTCACAAATAGATAAATGTAAATGTTACGAGATATGCACATTACTGTCCGTCGATAAGATAATATCACACGTGCTAGGTGGTACTCGCTCCGAAGTTAGTTACAACATTTGAAACGTTTATCAGCTGACCAGCTGTCAAAAGGGTATTAAGGGGATTTTACATTATCAATGTTGCTTGTTGTCATTGAAATTTACTTTAACCTCCTGGGACCCAGAGCACAAAAAATACGTATTTGAGCCGCGTTTTTTTTAGTATGGAGCTATTTGGATTATACTGAAGGAAATATATTAATTAGATCTCATTGAATGATATATTTCAGGAGTTACAACTGGTATCAAAAGTGACACTTTCGAACATATAAGATAAAAACACGTTTGTATACGTTTTACTTAAAATAATTGAAACATAATTATGTGTTAAACTACTTATATTTAATTAAATTTTATGATTTTTAGCCTGATAGTCTTCACCTAAATAGGATATTTTTGATTTTCGCTGTCTTTTATCTCGAAACTACTAACAGATGGCCCCGCTGCTTTTTAATTTGCAGCCGAATAACTTTTAAAATATTGTTTTGATTTTCTCGGCCCTTTAAACCTAAAGCAAATCACTTTAAATGACTAAAAATTGTAATATTATGTTTAATATTGTTAGTGAAGTTTGCTATGAAGTTGTTAATGCACGTATCAAAAGTGATACCCAAGACGCCAGGTGGATAAGATCGATTAGCTAAAAAATATTTATGTTAAATGTATTAATGTGGAATTCTGGATATATTGTGTGTTGGGTGGTGAAACTCAACGCCGCGCTTTGTCTCGTAACCAGAGCGAGGAAATTAAAATATTTCATTTCCTCGAGTGGAAATCGAACCCGCACCCTGTCGCGTTTATACCAGCTTGTGATCTCCAAGTTAGGAAGAAATTAAATAATTAATATTTTAAATATTTACATTTCCGCCAACTCACCACGAAATGCCTCCAGCTAAAAAACGTTATACTTTATGATTTGCAGCATACTTTACATTGGACTCTCAAATACGCCCTTGTCTCAGCGGAGGTCCCTTGATTGGCGAGTATATCTTTGAACAAATGCATTTTCACTGGTCAGTGGACGATTTTACTGGTTGCGAACACGTGCTAGATGGTCACGGGTAAGTCTAACTTTACTTTATTACTAAGAAAAGATACACAATTTCTATACTTTCAAATATCTTTCAAAGTAAATATATATAAAGAGATAATTTAGTACTTTAACACTAGATTGACGACTTTATATTTTAAGGTTTAGTGGTATTGAAACTACGACCATCGAATAGACTATTATACTTCACCAATCCACCTATATAAAATATAAAAGAGAGATTGAATGTCAATCAATATGTATCATTTACCGTTTCCTTTTTAGAGTTTCCTACATTAAAAAGTAAAAAAGGAAAACTTTATAGGTAGATACAAAAGGTACGAGCATTCATAAATCAATTTTCCTGCATTTTATATAAAATTCGCAGCGTAATCACAACCTATAGGGTACTTTCCGGGTCTCGTGGACCTACATATGAAATTTGATACGAAGTGTGAACATACAATATATAAATTACAATAAAAAGGAAAAACTTTTCTTTTCCGAAAAGTGAAAGTTAAAAAATCATAACATACCTACTTACATTTCTTCATTTCATACCAAATGAGTGCATAATATGCTCGCAATCTTAAGTTTGACAACTTTTATAAGTTGTACTTCCCGTTGACCTTTAATCTTGAAACTGGTACGAAGCCTGAGAAGCTGGGCGAGTGGGTCGGACTCACCCTTTTTAACTTAATTAAATTTAAATTCGCACTGGAAAACTTATTACAGATGTTATTTTTTTATGAAACTATTACAAGAATTAAGTAAAACAAGAATATAGATTAAAAAGATCCCTTTCAAAGAATTCTTATCTATTCGGTACAGTCCTTTATCTAAGGCCGAAACAGTTCCTGAAATATACCGAAAGGCAATTTTATCAATTTAATCAGAATGAAATGTTATATTACTACTACTTAGTTATATTGTAAAATTTATCATCGATATCGATTGCAACCAGATTTATTTATTTCAAGTATCACGGGGCTATTGCGATCGATTTATGTAAATAATATCGGCAGTTTTTGGTTCAATTGTCACTCGGGTAAGTGTTGAACGTAGGTATAATAAGGTCGAGGTGTTACGTCTGGCTGTAAACGCGGTGGTGTGGGTTTGATGGCCACTTGGGGAAATTATTAAACTTTAAATTATTTTCATGTACATCTGGTAGATAAAGTGTGGTGTTTTATTCCACCATTCAACACTCAACAGAACTGACTTTAAAATTTAGCGGAGAGTGGAGAACGGAGTGTCTTAACAAAAGGTTCCCTTTGCTTACACAACGCTCTGGAAAAGCGTGAAGCTGATTTTAAAATGTATAATAATGCTTTCTAAGTCTACCTAAGCATATCCCCTAAAACTGACCGCCCTGTTATACAGTAAAACACAATACTGTTATAAAACAAGTTATATGTTATACCTACAATAAAAAATAATATATTATGAAAACATTCTTAAAATATTTTTCTTACATAGTCATCACAGTACATATAGATTACGATATCTCCATGATATTTATTTTTTTTAAATATTGGGAAATTCCATATAGTTCTGATGGACGCCTTATATGTGATTTTTATGATTAAATTCAATAGTTCTTAACGTTTGAAAATATTTTTAGCTGATTTAAGTAAAATATTATTTTGCGTACTCAAATTCAAAAGATATTTTTATTGTATATTTTTTAAGCTGTATCCGACGCACACCATGGTAGGTAGGCAGAGGGAACCTGGTGTTAAGACACTCCGTTGCCCAATTTTCGTCGAATTCTGCAGTTGAGTGACGGAATTCAATACATCACTTTGCCTCGACACCATAGCGAAGAAATAAAAACACTAAATATTTCATTTTCTCGAGAGGCAATCGAACTCTATACCTCAACTGGTCACATAATTTTTTTTTCACTTGATTTAATTTCAGTTATGCAGCAGAATGCCACCTGGTGCACTACAACAGTAAATACCAGTCTTTAGAAGCGGCGGTGGCACACGCGGACGGCCTCGCTGTCGTTGGCTATTTACTTGAAGCAGTGGACGCCCCGAATCCGAGTTTTGACAAGTTTGTAGAGGGATTAGAGCAAATAAGGAAACCGGAACACAGTGTCGTGGTTTCTGCAGGTAAGCCTTGGCTAGATAAACCGATTTCCTATAGCTTTAACTATAGCTTTCTATCTTTTCGAGAAGCAACAAATTCTCGAAATGATAGAAAGCTATAGTTAATATTTTTGACAATTCTTTGTTTTTTTTTTCATATTTGTGAAAGAAAAAAATACTATTAACTTATTATGTAAATCAGCTTCAGCGTGAAGCTATCCCGTACACAGCAGGCTAGGTACGGAACCTAGTGTTAAGACCCTCCATTTCCCATTTTCCGCCGAATTCTAGAGATATTGCGTGTTGAGTGGCGGAAATCAACGCCGCCTTTTACCTCGACACCAGAACGAAGAAATGAAAGTTTAAATTTAAATAAATATTTCATTTCCTCGAGTCTCGCGGATCGAATCCACAACCAGTCGCGTCTACAGTCACACACTTGTGACCCTGCGCCATGACTGGCCTCACTACACTAACATTATGATAATAAATATTTTCAGTTACAAATAATTACAAGATCAATTAAGTTTAAAGTTATTATAAAAAATAAAGATTAGTTTCGTCTGTTTCAGTAGATATAAGTCCGATGCAAAGCAAAATGAAATGAATGATTTTTGACTACAATATGTTGTATAGAAATTGAGATTCTCTTTGTTGTAATTAAATATAATATGTATAATAGTATTTCAATTTAAGCCTGTTATTCTGTGTGTTTCTCACAAAGTCAACGTTTCAAGCATAATAATAACATGATGTTACGAAATATAATAGCAAATTTTGCTTCAACGGTCTTTAATTAACATGAGTTTATGATTTATTATAATATTTTTTAACTATTTTAGTTAGCGGGTTTGCTTTATTTAACACTACATCCAAGTTATTAGTGCTATAGATAAAGAACATTTGTTTTGAGTGGTTATTAAAAATATATTCTCCTAATTCTCTATGTGAAAACAAAATTTTTAATTAATATTATAAAAATATATGATGTTAATTTCTATATACGTGGCACAGAGGCACAAGGGTGTGTCTGTAACGCGACGGTTGTGGGTTCGACCCCCTCGTAATGAATATAGAATTAATTTTGAATATTTTAATTTCTTCTTAAGACCAGTCGTGCCGCAACGGCACAAAGTGTGACTGTAAAACTGACTGGTTGTGGGTTCGATCCCCACTAGGAGGAGATGAAATATTTACTTAAATTTATATTTCCATTTCTTCGCTCTGGTGTCGAGGCAAAGCGCGGCGTTCACTTCTGCCACTCAACACGCAATGCCTCCAGAATTCGGCAGAAAGTCGGGAACGGAGTGTCTTAACACTAGGTTCCTTCTTCCTCCCCTGCAGCGTGCAAGATATAGCGTGAAGCTGATTTGTTCTGTCACTCAACACCCAATGCCTGAAAAAATCGGAAGAAAGAGCCTCTGTTTGCCTTTGTGTATACGGGATACAGCGTGAAGTTGAATTGATTTATTTTCTTTTTCTGTATACTCATATTATACTCCTATTATATACAGCCTTATTGGTATTCCCAGAATCGTTAGCTTGGATGAACGCCGAGGACGTAACTTCAGGGAGTTACGTAACTTACAAAGGATCTCTCACCACACCTCCGTACACTGAATGCGTTACTTGGATCATATATGAGAAACCAGTTCAAATTGGATCTGAACAGGTAATATGTAATGTAATTGTATTAAATGTTGAAGTGCCTTATGTAATTGTGTTCTATTGTCGCTCTGTTTGCTGCTTTGCATTAGGGTTATAGCGTTTTGCTTTAAAAAACTAAAACTTAAGCAATCCAAATGCGGTTTCGCCATCTTAAAGTTCTTGTAAATATACTTATTTAGAAAACGTATAAAAATTTGAACGTAGCGGGACTCGAACCCGCGCCTCCTGGAAACCGACCAGGCGCTCTGACCACTAAGCCATACGTTCTCGCTAAGCTACGTCGAAATTTTTATACGCTTGTTACAACTTATTTATGTTGTTAGTATCTCATTTGAGAACACAGCAGGTACTGGCTGTTGTCAAAAATTCGTGACGGTCTGCGGTAGAACATTTGGGAAAGGTTCTCTCGGTATATATAGAATAACTGGTTTTTATTTCCCATTTAAAGAATTTCCTTCGGTCCGCAAAACAAATGCCCCATTCTCATTATCCTATAAAGTGATTCATCAGGGGCCTCGTCTACTATTAGGCGATTGCACCTTTCCGATTCCCTCTTGCTCCGTTTACCAGCAAATAAAACCATAGTGTAGATTTTTCTCTTCACCAGATTCCCTATACGCTTAGAAAGTATAGTGACAATCGTGTCCTTGTCCAAATCACTGTTATACTATTTATGTTGTTTGTATCACTCTTTCCATGCACTCAGGGTTGTGGATTTTTTAGTGACTACCATCAGTAGGCGTGTAGAATTTGAGGTATTCTGTTTTTCTGGTTTCCTCTTCATTCAACTCTTAAAAACTTTAAGGTGCGCTGTAACTCACCATATATGTCCCTTTTATTTTTGTTGTTATTATCCGTATATGGCGGTATCTGCCTCTTTGAGCTTTACTCTTTGAAATATATTTAATATGGTTACTTTTCTAATGAAGACATTTTTCAACCAAGAATGGGAAACTATCGTGCCTAAGTGTGTTTTATTTATATTAAACATGATTATAGATATATATGTACATACAACTCGAGAGTGTTATTCGATCATACGGCCATCGTGTAATTAGGCACTGTAAAGGCGCCTTGACAGCATAATATGAAAATTTATGGCAAGTACGTTTTAGATTGCTCCAAATCTCGTTAGTCATACGACATTTAGTTGATACATGTATGTAATCTCTCAGTTTCCAATTTCCTGTACACATCTGTCTTTAGTTTCAATGGGTATTTGCCAAACTGAAAGGGTCCTAATTTAATGGACCTTGTCCCGACCGTATTGTAAGCTTGTAATCTTGTAACATTTTAATTCATTGAAGCTTAACTAAAAGCAGTTTTAGTTGTTGTTTTTGTTAATATTATTATTGCTTGTGGTTTTGTATATGAATAATGACTTTCCACAATCAATTAGTTTAGTGCTTATAACAAGGTAATTTAGTATTCATGTAGCCCTGTTTATTTTGTGAAAATCATGTCAGTGAGCGATTTTGTTTCAATTATATCAATAGATGATTTATGCGAGTTTTTAAATTTAAATGTTACTACATTGACGCAACAAAATTATTGAAATTTGAACTGAAACAAAAACGACGAAATGACGAATGAAAATACTTTATATTTGTTTCTATTCATTCTCTCTTGCAAACTATTTGGTCACGAAAATACTGTGACCAAATGGTTTGCAAGAGAGAATTCTATTTATTAAATATTATTGACCAACCACTACGCCATTCGCATGGCTTAGTGGTCGGAACGGTCCAAGTGGTACGAGTCCAATCTCGCTACTTTTAATTTTTTATGTTTTCTAAATACTAATTCTGTACCTACCAGAATAATAACACTTTAAATATTTTTAAAATATTAAATAAATACATTCTCTCTTACCAAGGCATAATTCTAATCAATTATTATATTTGGTAGTGGAAATTTTCCTCTATGATAAAAAAATCCCTACAGAGAAGCTAACAACATAAATAAGTTGTAATCTGAAGAGAACGTATGGCTCAGTAGTCAGTGCGCTTGGTCGGTTGCCAAGAGGCGCGGGTTCAAATTTTTCTAGATTTTCTAATAAAGTAAGGTTGTATTTTTTTTAAATATAATATATTTACTTTACAGTTGGGACTATTAAGACAATTGGAGGGAGTAGACCGTGTACCCATTGAAAGGAACGTGAGGCCCACACAACGCCATCCGCCCGGACACTCTGTTATATATGTGAAACAGGTCAAGGCGAAACTTTGATAAATTTACAGTAAATATTATGTTGTTACAGATTCTATTGTTTCATTTTCCTTCCCGGATTACGTCAAAAATAATATTGGATTACGATTTATAAATTTACGTTGTTCCTGGATGTAGGTGTTTATAGCTTGACACGCGGTCGTACTTGTGGTTTGAGGTAGGTCTCAAATGTATAAGTCGTATAGAAAATTATTCTTTTATAATATTATTAGTTACGATTGGTAATCATTAAATAAAAAAATACTTAAAAAATATAGGTACTTAAACTCGAATCTTATAATTAATGCAAACAAAATACAGCTAGTCGTGGCGCAGGGGCACATGCCGGCGACTGGAAATGCTGATGCTGATAGGTTATGGGTTCGATTATATATATATATATATATATATATATATATATATATATATCTGTTCTTTTTTATAGAAGCACAAGACACACAAGTAAAGTTTGGATTATTATATGTAAATATAAGTTTGGTATAATTTTGGTGGGGAACGGAATGTCTTAATACTGGGTTCCGTCTGCCTACCCTGCTGTACACGTGATACAGCGTGAAGCTGATTCTATTTGTAATATTGTAGGTAATTGCAAATTATATGGATGTGACTATTATAGTAGTTTTAAATGATAACTAAAACGATTCTAAAAATTAATGATGACAGTAATAAATTAAATGTTGAACACATTTTGTCATATAATAAAGTTAAAACGCTTAATGCATTTTTAGATCTTTCTAGATAGCATTGGACACGTAAATTATATTACATATTCGTAGAAAATATAACTTTGGTAGCGTCATATGTAATTAGTTTCAGCTCGACTGCAGCGACGTGACGAGGCGCGACATGATTAATATCATGTACATTATAAGTTTGCTAACGATAGGAGTTACTCAGTCATTTTACTTGCAAAGATCGATTCAAGGAAAATATCTAAGCACATCAACAACAGCAGTAACCAGTTGTTTAAAACATATAATACAACAAAATTTCAACAGCCCTGGATTCCTAGTGTTTGCTTGCTCAGAAGAACCTAGCACTAAAACTGATAACATAAGAAGAGATTTACTGAATTTTTTACATAAAACAGAAAGATATGTTGTGCAAATAACTAATCCGGATGATACACCAATTTGTAATGATAATATAAATGTCAATATCAAATTTTGGCCTTTTGACCCTTATAATTTCTCCCCAACTGCTAATTATTTTATAATTATTATAGATGATTATGAAGATTTTACATATATAGCAAGAAAAATAATGCGAAGCAGATTTTGGAATCCTCACGCACAATTTATAATAATACTCTTTGAATTAAATAATACCGACACTGACAATAAAAGAACAGCAGAAAGAATTTTAAGTTGCTTATTCAAATTCAATGTTATAAACGTTATTATTTGCATTCCTTGTATAAAAAATGTTCGAAATACATTTATTTACAGTTGGAAACCATATGATCCACCAACATTTTGCGGTTATTTCAACGAAACTGCCGAAAATAGAACAACTGTTATAAACTACTGTGAAAATGGAAAAGTTAAATATGTAAATGATTTGTGGATAAATAAATTACCACTTGATATGCAAGGATGCAGTTTACGTATATTAGCATTAGAAAGACAACCTTTTGTTAGTATAAACGAGTTTGATCCAAACTTAGAAAAGTGGCTTATCAATTTATTATTTAAAAAATTTAACTTTAGTGTGGAATATGAGATAATTAATGCATTTAGAGGAGAACGAAATGAAAAGGGACTGTGGAATGGCGCACTTAAGGAATTGACAGCACGAAAGGGGCATATTCTATTGGGAGGTATATTTCCTGATTACGATGTACATGAAGACTTCGAGTGCAGTTCTTCATACTTATCCGACTCATATACGTGGATTGTACCGCGAGCATATCCTTCACCACCTTGGGTCTCCTTGCATATAATATTTCAAAACCTTGTGTGGTTTTCTGTTATAGCAGGTTTTATTACCTGTGTTTTAACTTGGATACTTCTAGGCTACTTAAGCAAAGATTCAAATTATAATCAAAACTTTGGACATTGTTTTCTCAATACGTGGTTATGTCTCTTAGGCCTTGTTGCTTACATTCGTCCAATTAAAGAGAGCTTGCGCGTTTTCTTTGTATTCCTTAACTTGTATTGTATTATATTTCTCACAGCATATCAAACTAAGTTAATAGATATGTTACAAAATCCTTCATTTCAGGATCAAATTGATACGGTCGAAAAATTAATGCAAACAGACTTAAAAATAGGTGGTTCTGAAGAATTACACGATTTATTTTATAATTCTACGGATCCATTTGATCAATTGATTGACAAAAAATGGATTACCATATCCAATATGACAAAGGCATTGCATGATGTTGCTGTTAATAGAAATTTATCTGTATTATGTAGTCGTTTTGAGCTCACTCATCTTACTTCAGTTCTACCTGAACTTAGTGACAGTAATGGTCTCAATAACTACTATGCGTTTCCTTTGAATGCTTTTTCGGTTCCTTTAGAAATTATTGCTTTGAGAGGATTTCCTTTTATAAGAGACGTATCACTTGATCTAAATAAATACAAACAGTTAGGTATAAATTCGAAAGTAAGGGATTATTTTCATGTACTGAGTATGAGAAAACGATACAAATTGCTCAATACTTCAAAAGTTGAAGGAAAATTTTATGCTTTATCAGTTCAACATTTACAGGGAGGATTTTTAGCTTTAGCTGCTGGTGCTTTCGGTGGGGCAATAGTTTTAATATTTGAATTACTGCAACGACAATAGAAAGATAAATAATTTATTATCATCAATCTTCACCTTACAATAAAGTATTGTTGTCTTGAATGTATTTTTAAATAAATAGGGATTTTCTACTAATAAAAAAAATAAAAAAAAATTAAATCAGCTTCCCGCTGTATCCCACACACAGTAGGGTATAGGGAACCTTGTGTTAAGACACTCCGCTCCCCACTTTCCGCCGAATTATTGCGAGTTGCATGCGTTGCATTGCGTGTTAAGTGGCGGAACTCAACGACGCCCTTTGCTTCGACACCAGAGCGAAGAAACAGAAATATAAATTTAAATAAATATTTCATTTCCTCAAGTGAGGATCGCATTTTTGCCCCTGCGTCTTACAAATAGCGTAAAATGGTCATAGCATGACCAGTCTAACTAATCCTATTACAGACGTTATATCTATGACTAGTGGCCTCCGTGTGGCTACGCCCGCTATAAATATACGATTGTTTGTTTAATTGGGCGCCCGCTGAGGGTTCTGTATCAATTTCAGGATTGCGATTGGGAAAAATCTTAAAGGTTTTGATATCGCGGAGAATAAAGTTAACAAACTTTGTGAGCATATACACTTATTTTGTATGAAATGAACTCCAATTATAAGTTTTGTAAATATTTTTTTCTATGAAATAACTATAAATTTTCACTTTTCAGATTTTTCCCTTTATTTGTATTATAAGATTTTACTTCATCCTAAATTTCATAATTGTAAGTCTACGGGAAGTAGTGCACCACAAGACTTGGTTACGTGGCGAATTTCATATAAAATGAAGCAAACCGATACACAAATGCTCATATTTTTTGACTGCGTTGTACCTTAATTTCTGTGCTCCAAGGAATTATAGATCTGAATATCTGATATTAACTTCAAATTGATACCTCAACGCGATCTGGAGTAAAATTGTGTTGAGAGATGGACAGATGGACAACAAAGTGATCTTATAAGGGATTTAAATTGATATTACTTTTCTTTTATATTGTATCAAAATAGCCTTTATGTTGCTCTACAATCCCCTCTATCTTTTAAAGCTAGTCTCATAATAATCGAATTAGCTGGTGCGAAGGTTAACTGGGATAAACAGACAGACAGACAGATAAAAATATTAAAACTGTTTATTTGTGTTTTAGTATAGTATAAATAAAACAGAGTTATGTTGATATTACAGGCAGACCCTTTAATTTTATTTATATGTATAGATATAACAATTTAAGCTCCCCATTTTCACGAAATTTTTGAGTCATCGAATATTAAGTGGCGAAACTCAACGCCAAGCTTTGGCTTGTTACCAAACCGAAGATATGAAAATATTAATAAATTATAATTAATTTCCCCGAGTGGGAACTGAACCCACGACCGTCGCGTTTAAACCACTGTGCCACTATGGCCTCATTTAGTAATTAAAAAAATTGTATAATAGTATTTAAAGAAAAATATTTAGATACGCGCGCACGGCAAGCGCAGTTTTTCCCGCGTATTTCCGATCCCGATGCTTGTCTTGTATCTTGAAATCTCGGTATTTTTTATCATCATACAATTAGAAAGCTAAAAATTCAGCCAATTCAGTAAAATATTTGTGTAAAATAACATAAAAAACAATAGTAATTAGCAAATGTGTCGAAAGCAGCTTTAATTTGATATAACTTTTTAAATTTATGAACTGATTGTAATAAAGCAAAAACTAAAGAGGCTTGCCAGAATTCAATAGAGAGATTAGCGTGGCCACTCGCAAAGACAAACAGACAAAAATTTTAAAAATCATTGTTTTGGGTTCTATTACATTAGTAAAGGCCCCCAACTACATTTTTTCTTATATATCTTCCATGTACAGACGCCGATCCGATTTTATTATAAGTACGATTACGATTTTATTATAAGTATAAATTATTTTACTTTAAATTAAAAAAAAAATCTACTACTTTCAATTATATTATTAAAATTATGTTTTATATTTTCCACTGTAAATGTGACGATTCGGTTCGATTGCCATTCGGAGAAATAAAATGCTATTTTTATTTTATCGCTTTGGTAACGAGACAGCGCGGCGTTGAGTTGATCAACCATACAATTTTTAAACATTTTCATAATCTATTTATATTCTGAAATATTATTTAATGTTTTAAAAATATTTTTTTGATTAAACGGGTATTTATTTCTACTTTTGACCTCTCTGCACAAAGCAGGGCAGACAAAGAATATATGGTGTTACGACACTCCGTTCTCCACTTGAATGTGAATTATTTTTTAATATCCATGAGTTACATACTAATTATTAAATATCTGCCACTTCTAAGACGACTTATATATTATGTATGTAGATGATGATGAAAGTAAGGTTAAGGAATATAAGGGAAAAATACAATGTTAAGTCAACATTTATTACAAAAAATAATATTACAATTTATAATATATATATATATATATATATATATATATATATAAATTTNTTATCAAGTATCGATACCTAGAGTAACGATACCATAGTTTTAACGTTATTTCAAGCCCTGCCTACTTATTCTATTTGTTTTAAGTGTCATACACTTAGTAATCTCAATAATATACAAATATTTTTTTATATAATTTTTGATGTAATATTATAAGCTGTATTATGATAAAAACTTCTTTTGTTTCTCAATAAAATATAAGCTTTAAAACACAATTGTAATTACAATTATTTGAAACTGTTTATGTTTAACAATCTTTGTTATGTGTTATACAGTAATTCACATGAGAATAATGTTTATAATAATCGATTTTTTTTTGTGTAATATCTAATTAAATTATTAATTGTACAATAACATACACTGTATACAGATTAACTTAACACAGCCTAACCCACAAAAACTATAAATATTTTTTTAAGTAGATATTATACAATATATTTATAAGACGTTCTGTCAATATCGTTCACTAGATAAATTACATAGATTTACATTTTCACGTTTATATATATATATACCTACAGATAATCAAATCTGTGCTTGTAATTTATAGTACATAAGGTGATAATTTTACGAAATATATTCAAATATTTCTAATAATGAAAAACTCAGTAATATTAATACTACTTCTTATCAAAATTAGCATATGAAATCATCAGTAAATTACAATTTTTCTCCATCCAAATGCTGTACATTATAATAAGAGTGGTCAGGAAAACGTTCCAGTTCTATATAGTCCATTTCGGTACCTAATAACCTTTCTAAAAGAGATACAACATCTTTAAAATCGGGCCTTGAACTTGGTTCCGCTTCCCAACAATAGTACATAATATTGTAAAGCTCACGACGACAGTGTTCTGGTTTTTCTAGGCGATATCCATCTCGAACCTGTAAAAAATGGAACTATTGTTAATTAAGTAATAAGTAATATAGTTAAGTTCAAAACTGAAAATTATCTTTCTATACGTAACAAATAAATTATTAAATAATAAAAAGTTTTTTCATTTACTTTGACACCAAATCTAGCCTTTTATAAATCAAAACTGTTATTAATACTTTGAAAATTTTATTTCTAATACTTGGAATATATATAAATAAATAATAAATAAATAAATAAATCAGCTTCACGCTGTATCCCGCACACAGCAGGGTAGGCAGAGGGAACCTAGTGTTAAGACACTCCCGTTCCCCACTTTCTGCCGAATTCTGGAGGCGTTGCGTGTTGAGTGGCAGAACTCAACGCCGCGCTTAACCTCGACACCAGAGCGAAGAAATGGAAATATAAATTTAAGTAAATATTTCATCTCCTCGAGTGGGGATCGAACCCACAACCAGTCGGTTTCACAGTCACACCTCGTGCCGCTGCGCCACGACTGGCCTCAAATTTATATAATAATTAATAGAATATTCACATTCACTTCTAATGTATGAATGACACAATATAATATACTTCATTTAATTTACATCTTACATATTTTAACTTTGAGCTGTTTAGCAGGGTAAGTAGAGGTAACCTAGTGTTAAGGCACTCACCTTCGCACGCACCTTCCAATAAATTTTCGAGACATTGCGTGTTGAGTGGCGGAACTCAACGCCGCGCTTTGTATTGTTATCGAATATATATGGAAATCGAATCACAGAATTACAGAATTGTGCCGTTTACAGTCACAGGCTGTGCGCCACGATGACCTCTTTTACAAAAAGTGAATTAAAAAAAAAACATTTTTACCTTTCTCATAACATCTCCAGCGGAAAGGCCTGGATATGGCGTGGAGCCTAATGTCACGATTTCCCATAAAAGTATTCCAAAACTCCATATATCAGACTTAACACTAAATATATTATCATACAACGACTCTGGTGCCATCCATCTGTAATCAAAATAAATATTAAACATAATTAGCAAAAAAAAAAATAATAAACAAATTCAACGTGTATTTTTTCATATTTATTAAATATATTACAATACAGTAAAAAATATTTCAGAAACATTTACTTTAAATAATTAATGTTTCTAGAAACATAACACTTAATACTCTATATAAAATTCACTGAAGAAAAGCTTTAAATAAAATAATTATCGGACATAATTTGAAGAGTTTTCATACTAGAATTGTTAAGTAATTAAAGTACATTACAAGGTTAGCTTCACGCATTTCCTCCGTAGTGTAGACCGGGCAGAACGAGCCTGTTTTCAGACATACATCCTCTGTTTCCAACTCGTTTTAAGGACATTTTGGGCTATGGGTGGGTGGCGTAACCTAACGCCGCACTTCCGCCGCCGCACCAGACGGGTGAATTGAAAATAATTCATAAACTCTTCACTACTTCACCAAAACAGTGATTTTCAATAAAAAATTATATGTACAAATAAGATTTATAACCTTATAGGAAGACGTCCATCGCTCTTCCTTTCATAAACGTGGGTACCAGCCACGTCTCTCGCGAAACCGAAGTCTGCAACTTTACACATTCTTTCTTCAGTGATGAGAACATTACGCGCAGCGAGGTCTCTATGTATTATCTATTAAACGATATAAATATTGAGTAATAATATGTTTTTTTTAGTTATCTTTAAAATATGCACATTCGATATACACTTATATTGATATTTCAGGTTTATAATAAAATAAAATCAAATCAGCTTCACGCTGTATCCCGCACACAGCAGGGTAGGCAGAGGCAACCTAGTGTTAAGACACTCCGTTCCCAACTTTCTGCCGAATTCTGGAGGCATTGCGTGTTGAGTGGCAAAACTCAACGCCGCGCTTAACCTCGACACCAGAGCGAAGAAGTCGAAATATAAATTTAAGTAAATATTTCATCTCCTCGAGTGGGGATCGAACCCACAACCAGTTGGTTTTACAGTGACACCTCGTGCCGCTGCGCCACGACTGACCTCCGAATAATAAAATAACATAAAAATATTTGAAAGTTAAATAAATATGAATGTTATGGCGTCTTTTAATTTGATATTTTTAACAAATTGATAAAAAAAACAATTAAATTGTTTTTTTAATTAAAATTATTATTATGTTAGTATTGTCATGTTATCAAATATATAAACACGCTTTCCTATATGATCGTAATATATGTTCCTACAATATAAATAAATTTGTACCGTAAAAATGTAATTTGCAAAGATTTATTTATGAAACAAGAGTCAACCAGAAAAACTAGCAAATTTTTTCCTTTGCCGCAACCGAGCAAAATGCGCTGCGAATCCAATTAATTTTACAAACAACCCAGCGGTTCCACGAAACGGGATCACTGCATAGTTACATAAACATTTCTAAAGGTTAATTGATTAAACAAATAAATATATTTTATTTATAATATTAAAATGTCGTAAAGTTTATTATTAGATGCAAATTGTTTTTTTTTTAAAAGAACCCGAATCCCTTATAGGAACACGTTGTTAGCCGTCGGTGTGTCAGTCAAGACCATTTATCTCGAGATTGCGTGGAGGTATGAAGCTGATATTAATATCAAATATTTAAGTCATCGCAATCGCAAATCAAAAGATACAAGCATTTATGCATCGATTTTACAGAATTTTGTATGAAATTCACCGCGTAATCAAAGCCTATAGGGTACTTCCTAAAGTACAAAGACCTACAGTTCTATAAATAAAGAGTAAATCTGAAAAACGGAAATTTATTTTTAACATTTGTAAAGTGTTATTCCACACTTAGGAAAGAAAAATACTTATTTAGAAAACGTTTAAAAATTTGAACGTAGCGGGACTCGAACCCGCACCTCCTGGAACTGGAACCGACCAGGTGCTCTGACCACTAACACGTATATTGTATATACAACACGTTCTCATGAAGCTACGTCGAAATGTTTGTACGCTTGTTACAACTTTTCAAAAAGTGAACTGACAGGAACGGCTTTATTAGATTTTCATTGGTATTTTCCCATGTGCATATACTTTTGGTGTGCTCGTTCAAAGGTTCTGATAAGGTGTAGAATTTGATTCCTGCTTTCTATATACCAGGAATTGAAATAGTATTCATTCCTTTCATTTAGGAACCATTTGATTTGACGTCTTATATTCAAAGTGATACGAGACGTAACCGTAACAATATATAGATATATAATAATGTATGTGTTTTATTATTTATATTTGATTCAATAGGACTTGTATAGAAATAGAGGCCATTCGTGGCGCAGAGGCACAAAGTGTGACTGTACACGCGACTGGCTGTGGGTTAGATTCCAACTCGAGGAAACTAAATATTTAATATTTTCATTTCTTCGCTCTAGTGTCAAGGTAAAGCGCGGCGTTGAGTTCCGCCACTCAACACCAGAAAGCCATCAACATTCATTTATTAAAATGGCTTCATTACATGGAATTAGAATAATCAATAAGTAAAAAATAAGTTCATGAGATAAGCTGAATGTTAAACTTCTTTAGAAATATGTTAAGCATTTTATTTTCTATGTAGATTTACGCTATATCCCACACAATGCAAGGTAGGGAAAGGAAACCTAGGAACCTAGTGTTAAGACACTACGTTCTTCACTTTATGCCGAATTCTGGAGGCATTGCGTGTTAAATGACGAAACTAAATGCCGCGCTTAAAATGAAGATACAGATATATTTATTCGGCTGAGATTTGAACCCATTTCTACTATACATATCTTACAGTTAAATATTTCTCTGTTCGACCACAAAAGCGTCATATAATATATTTAAGCATAAAATGTCACTTAATTACCCCTTTTGAACTGAGGAAATCCATGCCCCTCGCTACTTGGAAAGCGAAGTGAGTGAGATCCCTCGAAGTAAGAAATTGACTGCCGCCATGTGTGTTCCCATAATGACGCTCCTCCCGAGAATCCCTTAAGAACTCTTGCAATTTTCCGAGGCTTACGAACTCCATGATAACGAATGTAGGTTCCTGTTGTAAGGTATAGAATTTGAGTTAAAGATGTTGAGAGACAAAAGTAAACGCCGCTCTTTCTATTTTTTAAATTAGTAATTATTATTATTACAAAAATATATTATAATATTTAACAACTAGCGGCTCGCCCACGGCTTCGCCCGCTTAAAATACTTGATTATTGATTTAATAAGCAGAATTGATTGACAACTATAATGACTTCTAATATGATTTTTTTACGACATTATCGACAAAGAATTTTTGATTGTTTTAAATAAAAAAATACGACCATTGTTGATATTTGATATTTATAAAATATACATAAAGCTAATTATTTATTACACGTATATATTTTTGTAACTTTATGTTCTTTTTACCTATATAATATACTCTGTTAAATGTGCTGATGTCAGTGAATAATTTAATTTACTCATTCAGAAACAGCCTTAAATGTTAAATTATTGATTTGAAGGATTCATAATATTCTTTGTAAAATAACTGTAATAATTGCATATTAACTCCTGTACAGTTTTTAAATTAGTTACATATATTATATGAACGAACCAACCAAAAAATCTTTGTATTTACTTGATATTTCTTTCAAGATCGTTCTTTATCTCTGTGTTGAATTAA
>JAAIXJ010001851.1:169857-202597 GCA_013403705.1 Heliconius hermathena
GAGGCCGGTCGTGGCGCAGCGGCACGAGGTGTGACTGCAAAACCGACTGGTTGTGGGTTCGATCCCCACTCGAGGAGATGAAATATTTACTTAAATTTATATTTCCATTTCTTCGCTCTGGTATCGAGGTTAAGCGCGCCGTTGAGTTCTGCCACTCAACACGCAATGCCTCCAGAATTCGGCAGAAAGTGGGGAACGGAGTGTCTTAACATTGGGTTCCCTCTGCCTACCCTGCTTTGTGCGGGATACAGCGTGAAGCTGATTTTTTGGAAATAAGAAATTTATATCACTAATAAGTTTTGCTTGATTAAATTGCTGTGAAATACCTGTTTTATGGTTTAAACTTTAATTTTCAAGGTTTAGATATAGTTTTTAAAATTATTATTTTACAAAGTCACGAAAGAAACTTAGTTTAGTTTAAACGTGCAAAGCCGCGAGTGTGTCGTCGGTTGATTCTAAATGTTAACTTACCATCTATGTCAATAGCTTGAGCACGCCACACTTGACCGAAAGCTCCTTCACCAACGATATTAAATATTCTAATTCGATGTCTTGGGAACTCCCATTCATCACGAACTTCCTCTTTGCTTATCGTAGTTTCTTCAGACAGCTGAAAAAGATAAATTAATTGAAGATATCTTAAATGACATAATTCTTTTCGGTTACTTTCTGCTATTTTAACAACACATACAACAGGACAACAGTACATGGTACTTACTAATAATAAGACGATTTAAAAAAAAAAACAAAAATTAAATTAACATAATTAACATATTATCATATGTAATGTTTCTGAAATTGAATAGTAAAGTAAAGAAAGCGGTATCTTAACACTAGATTTATCAACTTTAACATTTTGAATAGAAATGTGTAATGATAAAAATATTAAAGTATGGAATACTTAAATTAAGGTTATCTATGTGAAATGTTAACTCATTAGTTAGTACCCCTCTGGACCACGAAAATTTACATAAAATGAACAAATATTCTACAAAAAAAATTCACTAAGCATAAAACTACACTGCAATCATAGAAATTATTATGCTTTGAACATAACGTAACGAGCATTTTAATGTTGCTCACGTTTCGTGGTCACGACTATGAAACATAGTTACAAAAAATGTTTAAATTAATTTGTCATATGAATTGGACTATTTTAAGATAAAAGACAGGTTGTATGTTAATTTGAGATTTTGAGATTTGACTGTCGGTTAAAAATTAATGTGAGTTGAAATCCCCACAAGAAACTCATTATTGGGTTTATTGAAATCCTACCTAAAAGTCCATCTACAAACGTAACCAAAAATTATGTTATATGTCCTACATGGTACTTCCCTAAGATTAGAAATCTGAGTCCTTATAACATATTTTTGAGGATTTTATAGGATGAATAAATATAATTAAGACTTATTCCATGTGTGATGATAATCTTTTGGTAGTAGCCTATATTTAGATATAATGTTATATAGATATATATATATATATACATAGATATATAGATACAACATTTTAAAAAGAGTGTAAATACCTTTATGAGAATATTGGGATTAAAATATATTTATATATAAAGATGGAGATGAATTTCAAGATCATTTATAAAATACCAAAGAAATTTAATCAGCAAAAGAGAAGGTCATAACCGACCTGTAAATGGTTGTTATCCCAGGACTCATAACGATTTGAATAGGCTCGTGGGCGATCCCACATATTGAAGGCATGTGGATCTTGTAGCACGATACCACTCGAGTCTTTGCTCTGTGGACAATTGGAATAAGGATTTGCTTTAAAATGAGACTTCTGCTACTTTCGAAGTAAAGGCGGTAGGTACTTTAAATTTCAAAATTAAGTTCATATTGATTTATGATAAATATGACAATCGTAACACCTTACATAAATGATTAGTAACTTCGTTATTCATAAATAATAATAAACATTTAATAACATAATGTTATAAGAAAACTTACCATATCATCTTTTTCTGTCTTAGATTTTTTGGCTTCGTTTTTCTTCCAAAAAAATATGACAGCTCCTGCTACAATAGTAACTATTGCGCCGATAACAACAAAAGGTATAACTGTTAGCGGGACACTGTTCGTAACAGGATTTTCATTTATTGCTTCTTTCGAATTGTTACGTTTTGATTCTTCTGGATCAACCATTTTATTTTCATGAGGTTCATTCTTATTTTCTTTTTTGATTGGCTTATCAGTAGTAGTAGTACTAGTCGTTGTAGTAGTTGTATCAGGTACAGTTATCTCTTCAATAAAAGATTCTGGTGCTTTGGTAGTTCTTTGTGGAGTTCTAGTTGTATACTTTGGCGGCAGTGGAACGCTTGGATAGCTTGGTATGGGAAACGGAGGTGGTCTTGGAACGTTTGGCCGCGCGCCGGTCTTATCTGTTATGGTCGCAAAAACTTCTGTTCTTTGTGGAATGGAGGTTCCGTCGGAAGCCGTTACCCATAGCGAGTATGATTTATTTTCCTGAAATGTTAAATTTGTGATTAACTGCAAATATTTTCTTAAATATCTTTATATTGCTCATTAAAGTTCAAAATTTAACGACTAGCTCGATAGTACTATGATTACTTTCTTTTTAATATTTGCTTTTCTTACTTTTTAAGATAAAGGCTTACATATAAAACGACATAAAAAAAGCGTAAATGTTTTTAAAACATAATTTTAATTAATGATGCAAATAATCTACTTGTATAAATTAAAATACATAAACAATATTTATTCTCTACAACTTTATAAAATAATATAAAATTAAAATACCTTATCTTTCAAAGTGTCATTGACTGAAACAGTACCAGACTTAGGATCGATAGTGAACGGGGTAGGAGGTCCACTCGTTTCCAGCCCATACGTAACTGGTTGAGTGCCACTTCTGTCAGTGTAGACCCTGGTGACGACAGCACCGATTGGGTCAGTGGACATCACGAACCAGTTGCGGTCGACGTGAATAATTGTTGGTATGCTGAAGCCAGGCGGCATTTGTGATGTAGCTGTAAAATAAACAAAACGAGCATTTATTTTTATGTTTAAGTATCTGCCGCCATCATACATAGCAGAAAGAATATAGTGATAAATATAGTGATGATATCTTAGACATACTTATAAAATGGCGAAATAATGTCATTAATTACCTAAACAAATGAAAATATTTGAATCATTTAAGTGTAAACATCAATTACCTTTTAAATAAAACTGCTTGGTTATCATTGATGTTATCATTGATGTATTTCATATTTTATTTACTTATTAAACTTTAGATTTTAGCAAAATATTATTTACTGTAGGTATATAGAATTGTTTCAAATGTATATTTATAAACAATAAAACATACAATAATTATTATATTATCCTTTGAATAATACACTTGAATGAATTGAGGCCGCCGTGGCGCAACGGTTGTGGGTCCAATCTCCATGCGAGAGAATGAATTATTATTTTCATTTCTTTGCTCTGGCACCAATACAAAAGCCCGGCCTTGAGTTCCGCTACTCAACACGCAATGTCTTGAAAAATTCGGTAGGAAGTAGGGAACGGAGTGTCTCAACATTACGTTGCCTCTGCCTACATTGCTGTAGGCGCAGATGATTTGATTTTGAATTGAGTAAGTTCATCGGTAAGGTGCGATAGCTGTTACCTGCATATATATAATGTAATTATAAACTTAGCAAGCAAAACAAATATTGCATGTACAGGTGGAGTTTTGCTAAGTTTGAGATGTTTACCTAATTGTATTTATAGTAGCTTAACTGGATCTTGAAAATTATTAACCTGCATTAATACCTTATCAATAAAAGTTTATTTATTGATTAAAATAATATTTTTAAAGAATTTGAAAAATGAATGCTACTGCTATTCAACAAATATGTTCAACAAATTTGATGGAACCATCAACTTTATAAGTTCATAAGTTCAATTTGTTTTCTCATTAAAAAAACTAGTTTAGAGTTTGATAATTAAATCTCTCATAATTAAATGCCTAATTAATTAAATTTAAGTATTTACTTTGGGACCTAATCATAAAATACTTTTATTTACATGAGAATTAGCACCAGTCACTATAGTATATTAAAATAGCTTAGAAACTGGAATACTGAAGTGTTTTAAGAACCAATTCATAATAATTTAAATTGTATAATTTAAATTATTATTAATTGGTTCTTAATTAAATTAAAAATTCATGTTTTTTTTTTATTATTTTATCTATGATACTTTATATATTTGCTTATTAGCTTCACGCTGTATCCCCCACATAGCAGGCTAAAAGGAACTTGGGAATCTAGTTTTAAGACACTCCGTTTCCATAAAGATTCTTCTGTTCCTCACTTTCTGGCGAATTCTGGAGACTTTCAGAGGCATTGCGTGTTGAGTGCCGGAACTCAACACGCAGTGCGAGGAAATAAAAATAGTTTATATTTCATTTCTTGTGCCTCGGCACCATGAGTAGCCCAATCTATTACATTAAAGAAAAAAAAATAAATTACTATGTTAAAGAAGTGAACTAGCGGGATGCAATGAATGCTGTCATTAAGTGATTTTCTCCTTGACCTACACGGTTGAAGATGTAGCATGACTAAATCAAATATTCCTTTGTAGAGGCACTCATAGTTCTCATCAATCAATTTTTGACATTTCAAAGTTAGCAAATGTCAGGCGGATGTTTCCACTGGTTGTTTGTAAAAAAAGAATAGGTTGTTTGTATTGGTCATACTTATGTAAAACTTATAGACAAGGTAAAAGTAGTAGCAGTAAATATAATTATAGACACTTTTGAAGAGTTAGATGATATTTTTTTTGGTTTATTTCAGGAAATAAATGGAAAATATACATTTATATTAAACATCAAAAATATATTTTTCATAGTTGTATTTTCTCTGTAATTTTGTCAAGGTTTTTTTTCTATTTTCGCTGTTAGTTCGCGAGTATTGAATTTTCATTTCATTGAACTGAAAACATTGAGACTGACGAGCTGTTTTTAAATAATGACAGATGCTGATATCGGTCAGGAGTATCAGTACTTTGGAAATAATGTCGGAACACAGCGACAAAATGAATACTTAGTCACTTTTTTTCTTATATTATTTTCAATGATTACATAATTATAAGCGAAAGCAAATTCGATACAAAAATATCTTATGTTATTTTATTTTTCATAATAAATGATGTCTTATTAAATGACATGACGAACGAATAAACTCACTGATGAAAGTAATTTTATACAAAAACATTCCGATAACGTCAAATGATTTAAGCTAATGATTCAGCTTTTTATTTAAAAAGCTAATAAAAAGAAAAAAAAATGTTTCTGGCATATTTATGCATGACACATTTTTTTCTTGAGTGACTAATTTACTAATTCTGTTTCAAATAACCTATATCATATTACTTTACAGGAGTTTGGAACATTGACATGGTGAAAGGTATTGCTTTTAGACATCTAGAAATGAAGAAGACTTTAATCTTCTACAATGCCTTTTAGGACATGACACAAAATGTGTCAAAATTAGTGATAAAGGAAGATTTTATTACAATATGTGAAGAGATTAAACTGATATTCAATAAAGATAATTAATTGTTTATAAAATAGCCACTGCCCTCTTGGTCCAAAGTCTGTTTGTTCAATGGGTGAAATGATACAGTTAAATTATTATTGTTTTGTACGAAGCTAAGACTCAAATTATAAAAGTTTACTATCTCAGGTTTTATCTGTGACGGGGCGTCCAGAGCGAACCTAATCTTTCACACTAAAATTTCCAGACTTGAAACGCTTGAACTACATTTGTGCTACTCTTATTGATACACATTACGTCCGCACAAATTTTATTCGTGGCGTTCGTCGCATTTTTTCCTTTTTTGTAATAAAGCTTTAAAATGTACCGAATTTCTTCGTACATTTTAAAGCTACATATAATACGTTAATTTTGCGGGCTTGAAAAACAATTGAAAAATGGCGGGAACTAGCCTTTTTTTATTTATTGCATCTTCAGAATGTCACGTTTAATACCGGTATTAAAACCACTCTGTTACATTCAGTAAAGCCAAAGAGGTCTTATTACTAATTTACCATTCAAAATACGAAAATACTTTTGCCCCGACCTATTAAAACAACAATATGTAGAACGATGTCATTCTACAAAAAAATAACTTGTTATAAAACTCTAAAAAACTTGTTAAAATCATCATCTTTCATAGGCATGATAAATTCATTAGAGTCAATAATACCAGCTTCGATAGCTAATTGCGAATAGTTTTTTAAATTGCTTCATCAACAATGAAGATTAATGTTTAATAAAAAATATAGAATGTTGTTAACACATCGAGTGGTTGTCTAAATAAGAATAGTTTAAGCATTTGTTTGTGATATAAATAAATAAAGTATGGTAATGAAACAATGTAAATTCAATCCAGTAATACGTCTATTCATTATTTTGTTAGTAATTTTATTTAATAAATCTAATAAGAAGAAAAGCAAAAAATGTACCTATAATAATATAGGAAATAGCTAGATTATTTGCTGTAAAAACAATGGACAGACTGACGATCTTTTTAATAGTATACCTGTATACTATTAAATGAAGTGCCAACACCACTTTAAATGAAAACATAGTTTTAATTACTCCATAAACGCCTAATACAATTAAATATTTTTTTTCCAGAAATAAAAAAATGGATTTTTTCAAATAAAATAAATAATAAAATTGTCTTTTAAAATAAAATGCCATTTGTCAAGAACAAAGCACGCACACATAAACCTATCAAAGGGAAACCGCCGCATACGCCTCATTCCGAAATCGAGTTACAACTCGATTAAACTTAAACTTTGCCGCCAATACCTACGGGTATTAGCGGCAAAGTTTAAAGTTGTTTAACCTTTAGTATTATAGTATTTTTGTAGGAGTATGCTTTTACGTTATTCGCATCTTTGCGTAACTGCGTCACACGAAATACAGGTATGGATAAACATCGTGAAATGAAAAAATATCCTACGTCTAAGCTGTTGAGGTATCTTGATTAATTTCTTTAGGTATGGGTTTGAAATATTTTACCCTATATGCTTTTTCCGCAAAACGAGCGCTGCCTCTTCCATCCTGTATAAATGAATAATAAATGAATAATAAAACTTCTTAGTGTATAAACTATAATACTAGAAGCTACAAATCATAAGGGCTTAAAGTTGAAATTCTCAGTAGATCGTAAAGTTCTTGCGCTATGTTAAAAGTTTTTACTGAGTGCTGGAGTAGGTAAATACCTTCAGCTTCGAGGTTTAGGTACTATGCTCTCTGTACTTTTGTGCTTGGTTATGTATATATTTTTTTAGCTACACGCTTTATGCCGCACATAGCTGGATGGGCAACGACCACATGCCAATTTTGTGTTAAGACACTCCGTTTCCACTACACACTTTCCATTTCCATTCTCCCCTTTCCGCCGAATTCTGGAGACATTTCGTGTTGATTGGCGGAACTCAACGCCGCGCTTTTTCTCGTTCATAGGGCGAGGAAATGAATCGAGACGCTCATTGTGTCCCTGCGCCACTAATTCACATATGAGTAAATATTACAACAAGGAAACTTTCAAAATATTTTAAACATGTAAGAATGTATGGTCACGAGGAGTCAGTCTATAATTAAGAAATGCTTATCCCTACATCAAGCTATTCAATTCAAAGTAAGAATTGAACGTCATTGTTTTACATTCTTTATTAGAAAGCTGTATATATATAAATATATTTTTTTCTTCACAAAGTGCAATGACTTCAGAACAATTTACAATCTATTCTATAAAAATTACTTATATAATTAAAGTCAGGCTTTGTAAATACCTACACATATCTCGTTAATGACGATAAATTATTTTTTAATTTGTTTTGTAATTTGTATGAGGGAATGAGATAACTGTTTAGTAATCTGGTTCCATTTAAATAAATTCATAAGTTCTCAACTTAAATTAAAATAAATAAGACTAATCAAATTTGAAATGATAATGATACTACTGACAGATGATAGTTCTAGCCAAAGCATTACTAAAATACAATAGTTATTATTATTGTTACTTAAAAGTATTTGTTTTTGTTATGCAAACAAAGTAACCTTAAGATATTATTGAAACATTTTTTTTAAACAATTAATCATCAATGATCATCCAGTTTGTTTATATTACAGAACTCCCCGGGTGCTGTGCCCATTGTGTTGTAGGGAAAGATGAGCTCCTTTCTGGCAGCAGCGCTTGGGACTTGTGGCTCGATTGGGACTTAAAATGGGCACTAACGCAAGCGTTAAATATTTCGATCTTTTCTCTCTATGGAAACTATAATCTTTTTTTTTTCAGCTTCACACTGTATCCTTTTGCCTTGACACCAGAGCGATGAAAAGAAAATATAAATGTAAATAAATATTTAATTTCCTCGAGTGGGAATTGAACCCATAACCAGTCGATTTTACAGTCACACTTTGTGCCCCTGCGCCACGACTGGCCTTCGTCAATCATTTCGAATCAAATTTGAAATTACTATACCTACTAGTGCGCCCCCTTAGAAATAAACTGATGATAGTTGTGGACAAAAAATATTGCTAAGATGCGAATTAACTTTAAATAATGATTATTATTTAACGTTAATTCGCAGCAAAAGATTGTAAATCATTACTTTATTTCATACTAATTACTAAGTATATATACGAGTAGATTCATGCAGGCGAAACCGAAAGCGGGTCTTTTGTATTATATACTCTTTTCTTCCATTACTGATTGATTGTTATACAACGCATTAATAAAACTGTTGGCTTAAAAAAAATTAAAATTTTTGTTTTTATACTTGTCTCTGTGACTTTGTATATCGGTAAAGTTTTAGTTTTTGTGATGTATAGTGGATTATCCAATTGATTTATAGATTTTTTGAAATGTAATAATATCCTTTTTGACAAGGACCTATGAAATTAAACTCACAATTTAACAATGGTACGTAAACAATAATAATAATACAACAAAATTTATGACAAATCCAACACAACGCAGTTTGGACTGTTAAATTTGGACTACAACTTAAAGAATAATACAATTAACAAAAGTTTTAACTAATTCAGCCCGATTAACAGCGGACCACTAATATCGTCGAATTCTCCCTCTGTGTCCAGGAAAAATATTATATTCAGTTTTCTCACGAAGTTTTTTACAAAATGTTTTATCCGGTTCTAGAAGGAGTCTCGACACATCTCTCTTGAGCTTTGCATGTACGTAGGTTCGGTTAGGTTAGTTATTTAGAAAAAAAATAGAATTTTCCGGCGTCTACGACGACTATAGTCTGTATATCAATTTGAACTTAAACCGAAACAAAGAGACCAGCGTTTGTTAAATCTTTATTGGTAATAATCAAAATATTGCTAATATTTATACGGATACAAATCCTTCTGCCACGTTTCTTCTACGATTTTGAGCACGTTAACAACAAGCACCTTGTGTATTGGAGTTTTCTTTAATTACTTTTTCTTCGGCGGAGAAAAAGTACACGTAGCTTTTTTTAAAATTCCTTTATGTTTTTCAAGATTCCATCATAACAAAAAACAAAACAAACAACACATAACATCAAGCTTAACAAAACAAGAAACAATAAAAGCAACAAAAGAAACTTAATAATAACAACGGAATAAGATTTCAACGAAGATATCTGGAAACAGTTCTTTACTATCAACAAGTCGATAAAGTTAAAATGGCAGATATAACCCGACCGATGACAAAACGTTACATTTTAATATAAAATAGGACAGCATATGTGCCCTATAATTTATTAGTATTAAAATGTGTTCGAAATTTAAAATGAAGTGCTTTTTGGGTAATTTTAAAATATTCAATTTCAAGTTTAAGGGATTTTATAAGTTTTATATACATCAATAGTATTATTTACAGTGCCATAAGCGTAATAATTCCATAGTTATTTTTCCGAAATATATTAACTCCATCAATCGTGGCCTGTAAAGAAGTCTTTTTCTGATTTGTTTGCCTTTTATCTGACGGCTCCCTGATTAGGGTACATTGTTCTAAAGTTTACCGGATATCCTCTATTTTTAAGTTACTTTTGCTGGCAGTTAATTAAACCAGTTGGTTATTATCGAGGTTTTATGTCCACATAAATTGTTTAATATATATTAAACAATTTATGTGGACGTAAATATTTATACGATGCATCGTCGCCGGATTTTACTTGTAAGGAGAAATGTTTTTGCTAAATAGATATGTTAGTAATAATTTAACTTTATAGGAATTAAATAAAATTCAGGCATGGGTTGGTATTACCGTTAAGATTTTCTATATGTTATTAGTTAATATTATATTTATCTATTTGTCAAATTTTATTTTTATTTAAAAAATGAAATTTGATAAAAAAAATAATGCTTCTAAGAGAAAAGCAATTAATATATTTAATACATTATTATTATTTTTAGTTTTATTAGGTTTATAACGCACAAAGCAGGATAAGCAGAGGGAACTTCGGAATCTACTCCGTTTTCATCAAGACACTTCCCGTTTCTGTTCTTCACTTTTCGCCATATTCTGGAGGCATTGCATATTGAGTACCGGAACTTAACGCTGCGTTTTGTCTCGCTACCAGAGCGATTCAATGAAAATATTATTTTCCAATCCTACCAACTTATATTTGTAAAAACTTTTCTACGTCGCATCATACAAAAATATAATAAACAATTTATATATATACATAGATATTAAAACTCAAGGATAACCAACTGGTTTTATTAATAAGCAGCCAGCGAAAGTGACTTTCACCGAGCCTTGGATTACCTGTGACACGTAACGCTATCATTTGCGTATACCGAGCGTGCTGTAACTAATTTTGACACTGATATGAAAGTTAAAAAGTTACGTATCTTTTTTTATATGAGATTTTGTTTTATGTGTAGAATAAAAAGTTTTAAAGGCGATCTGTTTTGATATGTTTAGCTATTATTAGCTTGCTTTAGATATATAATCTATGACGATTGGAATTTTTGCTTGCTTGCGCTGCTTGCATTAAAAGAAATAAATTAAAAATTAAATAGCTACACGCTGTATTCTGCACACAGTAGGCAGGGAACCTAGTGTTAAGACTCTCCGTTCCCCATTTTCCACCATATTCTGGAGGCATTGTGTGTTGAGTGGTGGAACTCAATGCCGTTTTCTAGCTCGATACCAGAGGGAAGAAATGGAAATATAAATTTAAATAAATATGTTAAACAAAACAAAACTTAACCAAATCAAGAAATTTAAAAAATCTAACTAATCTTCTACTCGAAACCAAGCCCCCGTATGGTGCGGCTCGTGTAAGCTAGCTATTTTGGATCATCTCATATGGATATCTCCTATAAGTACTTATTACAGTAATGTACAGTAAAGTATAATTTCAATCTAGATGAAATGGTAAAGGTGACAATTATATTCATTTACATAAGGATCAATACCCGATGAATTGAAATTTAAATTAAATATATTAAAATGGTTACTGTGGCTCTATCTTCAGAGATAAACATATATTATGGTTATACTTTTTTTAAGTTTTTTAAAGGATTTTTTAAGGTTGATTTAGCGCACGCTATGTAAGCGTTCAGGAATCATTTTGAGCGACATTTTCTTAAAACATCAAAATTCGTTATTGTTTAGCGACGGTTGCTTATCAAATAGAAAGATATTTTAATATATTAGTATATATCGAAAATATTACAAACGAGTAGTCTATGTCCCTTCCATGACTCTCAGGTGATCTCTATATAAGAGTTTATCACAATCTGATCAGCGGTTTGGTCGAGATTTCGTCACAGACAGACAGAAAGAGTTTCTTTCGAATTTATAATATAAGTATGGATAATAGACAAAAATGCAAAAACTGAATAGAAACCACATAATAATTAGATAGATAAAAGTCTTTATTGCACACTTGAAAAGATACAATAGCGGAACTTCTTAAGACAAAATGTACAAAGGCAAGTAAATGATCACAAGTGATCTCTTCCAGGCAACCAGATTCCGGAAAGATATAATTAAAAGTGCGGGCATAATGCGGTGAAAGCGGCACGAGAAATAACTAAATAAATAAAAAAACAAATAAAAAAAATAGATATAATAGATAAATAAATATGTGTGTATATTACACACACACAAATTCTTATATATACACTGATTATATACGTAACATATGTAGAAAACAATTATATTATTAGGTAAGCGGCTGTTTTGAAAAATTAATGTAAATGTCGATGAACCGATTCTGATTATGTTTTTTTTGTTGGATAAGTGATTTGGAAGAGTATTCTCACTTTTGGCCACAATTAAGAAAATTTGTTCAAGTGTTTGATAATTATCACCTCTCTTCTAGTTATTTGTGTACTTTTTAGAGCTTTTCATGTTGGGGGGTTTTCAATAAACAATTACCAAAATACTAAAAAGTTTACAATAATTGAAAAATAAAAGCAATTCTCATACTTACTTACTAAATTAGGCCATCTTTAATTATTTGAATTAAACAATTAAGTCTGAATTGCCTTAGATATTTCATAACGTTGATTTTACGATATTATGTAATAATAATTTTATGATGATCGTTACATTTAACGTTTTGTGAAGGCGTCTTATTTAATATCGGCTATATAATACAGATTTGGTATTGTCTATTTCAGCTTTTGATGTACATTGTAAAATATTTTATATGGAGAAAGTTGTGAATTTGGTAAGCATGGCGCACTTTTACCGTTGTGAGAACTATTAAACCTCGGTTATTTTATTTTCTTAGCATAGATTCCTTTTTTATATATATATTTTTTTCAGTTTCTCGCTGTATTCCGTATGTAGCAGCCAGAGGAAGCCTAGTGTTAAGACACTTCGCTTCCCACTTTCCGAATTCTAGAGGCATTGCTTGTTAAGTGGCGAAACTCTACGCCGCAAATTTGTTATAAATCTTGTTAAATACTTTGTCTAAAGGTATTTAACACAATTTGTAACAAAAGTTAAATCTTTTCTATAATACTTTCTTATCTATGTTTAAACTATTAAATTGTAATGAAACAAACTTTGTTTGGTCGAGCACGCTAATCTCAGTCAAATCGAGTCAAGAACAACCGATTTCAATTGAATAATCCTTTTTGTGTTGGAAACTCCAACTATCCTGAAAGGCTTTAGGCTATATTACGTTGATCATTTAGATTTCACCAACTGTACCTATGGCCAGAGTTCCCTAGCCCCATGAACAATCTTAGTCTTACGTATAAATAAAGGTTATTTGTAATTCTGAAGTAAAATATTTTCCTATGTATTTAGTTGAAAAAGATAGAGAAGCTATATTTTGTTAATAGCTTTTGTTTCAGTACTTTTACCACTAAATTAGGTGAAATGAAATGTTTATTACCTTTTAACAATTTTCAAGCAATAGTTCTGAATTGCTTTGTTATTTTATCTTTATTGCTTACTTTTAGAGTAACTTAATATATAATAGCTTTAGATTAAATAATGATTACTTTATTACATTAATAATAAAATTTTTAGCTATCTAGTATCTACTTAATATAAAAAAATTAAGTTAAAGATAAAGATATATGCTTTAGGTAATATCAATATTGAAAGGTTGAAATAATGATAAAACTTGATAAAATAATATAATGTTACATTATAATCAATTTCGTTATATTTATCTATTATAAAATACTAATTACATATTCGCGAGGTCTAAGCTAAGCTTTGCATATAGTGTAGATATGACGGCCGTCAAATGCGGTGCATCCCTAGCTTGGCCTAAACCGCCTTATACTGCTTTTTATCAACCTGCCTACACCTCTTGTACGGATAGCAGCGTCACTTACTTTATTTATAGTATTCTATTTTTGGTAAAAGATAAGGTTGGTACTATTACTGTGCAGGAATGGAAAACGTGGTCAAAATCGAAGAGTAAAAGAAGGATAAAATTTTGTGTGTGTCACAAGGCTTTATTACACATCAGAAATTACACATCAGAAATAATGAGGTCACAATGTAAAAAAAATGGCATATATTTTATGTTTAAATTTTTATTGACCTCTTCTAATAAACTTTATTTTTCTGCCTCTTCTTTTAGTAATCACACACACGAATCGCGAACTGTATCTTTAGGTATTCTATTAAAAAATAACGAAGTAAGTTATAGAAAATCATGTTGAAAGTATTAAACTATTTTTTACACAAATATTTTTTCAAAAATGTCAAAATTTCGCTAAATTTCTTGTCAGACTTTTCTAAAATTAATAATTTAAAAAAAAACAATACCAATTAAACCAACAGCATTATTGTATCGTAAAAGAGTATTAAGCTTCAATACATCTAGACTCAGAGGTCGCGGGATTTTTCGTAACAATCACGGATACGGCCAGATTGAATTCTATGGGTTGTAGAGCAGTCCCCTCATGTAAATGGTCTCGGTCTGCCTGCTCTCAGTGGTTGCAACTCCGAGATATAGAGCTTAGAAGAGGCTTCATTGTTACGAAAAAAAAACGATCAGGGAAATGGTAACATTAGATGTTCCTGACCTTCGAGATGAATATGTCAATCAATAATATTCGTCAGACTGAACAATTTTTGTTAAAGAACCATATACCTCATTATTATAGTTTAGCTGTTCTATAAGAGTTCCACATCAGATGTTCCTGACCCCTCGAGTTTAATAGGTCTATCAATAATGCTTATCAGACTGAACATTTTTTGTTCAGACACCATATCTTTAATTCTTATACTTTAGCTGGTCTATTAGAGCTCCACGTTAAATATTCCTGACCATCGTTTTCTACAAATGAACAAAAAATAGACACATACTACAGCGGCTCGCATCCACTTGAAAAACTCGTGCATTATGCAAGTTTTAGATGTTTTTTAGACTTTCTTTACAAATTATATATAGTGTTTAAACTATGATAGCTCTGAAATGCAACCACTGAGGGTTGGCAGACCAACTCATTTTACTTGTGGGAGCTCTATACTTCGAATTGATACTAAAACTGACCATTTCAATTATCGTTTTTTTTTCGCAACAATATTGTGACTTGCGAGCATCATATCTTGGAAATGCAACCACTGAGAGCCGGCAGACCAACTTATTTCAAATAAGGAGACGCCATACTTTGAGTATGCACCAAAACTGACCATTTCCCTGATCGTTTTTTTTTCGTAACAATGAAGCCTCTTCTAAGCTCTATATCTCGGAGTTGCAACCACTGAGAGCAGGCAGACCGAGACCATTCACATGAGGGGACTGCTCTACAACCCATAGAATTCAATCTGGCCGTATCCGTGATCGTTACGAAAAATCCCGCGACCTCTTAGTCTAATCGTAGATACCATTTATATGAATGAAGTACACTTACAGGCATATAGAGACGCAAAAGCTGCATTCACACACATAAATATACACATACACACACATATACTTAATATATATACACATATATATTTATATACACATACATAAATATACACAACATACAACATGCATGTGTGTATGTATACACAACCTCGTCTACCCTATAATTTGATGAGATGTGCGAAAGAGATAACTTGACCTTGATAAATGGAACCGTGCCACCGCGATATGTGTGCGTTGAATTGTACTAGGACTGCAGAAGTGCATAGAGGAATACTAAATACGCTGCTTTTAGAAAATATACCGTATTATATAAATAATAGGGTGATATTTTAATTACAGCTTCAGGAGCTAAGCAAGAAGTAGTCCAGAACATTAGAACAATTAATTTTAAACTTTATTTTAATGTAACTAAAGTCATTTTTACATTCTTCGTCTTCCTTATGAATGTAGAATCAATTTTCACCTGTGGCTGTATGACATACATGAATGTTTTCCCACTTTGCTACTAAGTCATAAAAATGGTTGGATCGTAGGCTGTCCCGGTCTTGAGATTCCTCAACATTTTATCTCTTGTCAAGTATTTACTGTTTCGCAGTATCAAACGTTATTGATGGCCTATCAAGAATTAATTTAAACGCATAGAAATATTTTATATTTTTTATAACAGTTATTATGAACCTTACTGTATGCAAGTCGCTCGTTATAAGTTCTCCTAATGTATTGAAAGCAAATAGCCAAGTGATTTATCACTAAAGTCTTATTTGCCGCAGCGAAATTTAACATATGAAAAGAAAGATATTTAATTTTGGTATAATATTATACATTTTTCCACTGGTAACCTAAATGAAAGAAACGCCAGTGAATAAAAAAAAATTACTCCTTACAATAAAATAAGATACTTTTATCGATATTAAATGCCAAACTTTAAACCAGATATATGCCAAGATCTTATAAGTTTATAACATTCCCTAAATTGGGAATCGAAATCTGTGATCGAGATTATGGTTATTTGACTCACTTTTAATGTTTTTACGGTACACCGCATGAAATAACTATGTTATGATTTAATTTAACGAACGGACATCCGCCGTTTAATTACAAATTGACTTTTTTCGATACCTTCTAATGGCATTTGATTGTATAAACAAATACTATCAAAAAAATTAATTTATGTTTAGTCGATTTGCTCACTATCAAAATTTATGTCGATTTTCGTAAATATTTTATTTGTAACTTTTTTATATTTAAGAATATTTTAAATCATTTTTTGGTTACTTGTAAGTAATTGACTAAAGCAAGTTTAAATTAATATATAGGTACATTGATATTAAAATATACGTGACGTGCGATTGTAAACGCGACTGATGTGGGTTCAATTCCCACTCAGAGGAAAATTAAGAAATATTTAATACTATCATTTCCTTGCTCTGTTAGGGGCGCAAAGCGCGGCGTGGTTCTGCCACTTAACACGCAACGCCTCAAGATTTTGGCGGAAAGGACGTATTGGGAATGGAGTAACTTAACATTAAGTTTCCAAGTTCACTCTGCCTACCCTGCTTAGTGCTGGATAAGCGTGACGCGAAAAACATTAAATAAATAATATTACTAGCGGAACCGCGCGGCTTCGCCCGCTTGTACTATACGAATATTTATTAAATATATTACTTTTAGTTTTCAATAAGATTAATAAGAAAAAATAAGCTAAATAATTAAAAAAAAAGAATAATAAGTAGAGAAAACATATTAGAACAAATACCTAACTCATGATCAAATATAATAAGTAAAAACGTAACCAAAAAAAATGTTATAAAAAAAACGAAACACCTATAAGTAATTTTTTAATCAATAAAATCTTTACCAAGAACCCCGCATAATTTAGAGGTCCCGACTGTTAATCCTAATAAACTATTGAGCTTGTTTATTGTCTTTTTAGTTTTATACAGTCGGGGTTTTTGTTTTTATAAATATTTTTAAACACAATAATGGTGACTGTGGGTTATCCTTAACAGATAAATATATTATATGCTTTAGGCTATATAGCACAACGTTGTATTTCTTTAGTTAGCCATATAACAATAATAATGAACGCCATCGAACCGCAGGCGCTGCGGAAATAATGAAATATATGCAAGTACATCGTAGTATAAAAAATAATTGATCATTGAAAGGCTTCCGTTGTATTGACCGTTTCATATAAATAAAATTGAAGCCTGTTTGTGATTTCAAACACATGATACATAAATAAAAAAAAATGTCTATGTCTCTCTGTCTTTCTATTTCACCTAACTAATGTCCAGAACAACTGAACTCATTTTTATGGCCCTTTCAGTGACCGATATACTTTTTATTCCAGAATTTCCACGTAATAGGGAAAACCTTAGAAGTTTTTCCGGGGTAAAACCCAGAAAAAATGTTTTTACACGTTTTCCATACGCGCGTGCATACTATATGAAATCACGAAACATTTTTCAATATTAATACGATATTTTTTTGCGAGTAATAGCAAATAAAATCCCAAAAGATTAAAATTACAATTTATTAAGTGTATAACAACGGTGTAGATAATCAACCAACCGAACTGAAATAACCATCCATTGTTTTCTAAATACACTAAGATAACATAAAATAAAAAGTAGCGGGTGAAAAAATCTAACTAATCTACTACTCGAATAAGCGCAAAGTACCAAAGATATAAATATATATAGATAATAAACAGTAAATAAATAAAAAAAAATAACAGTAGATCGAAAATGTATGAAAATTTACAAAACCGTTAACGTTGTCTGCCCGTTCGATTCGGTCATACCGTGCGGCTCGTAGGCTAGCTCATTTTGAATCAGTGATATCTCCTTAAGTATTAAATATTTATTAAAATGATGTACAATAAACTATAATTTAAATCTAGATGAAATGTTAGAGGTTACTATTATATTTATTTTGATAAGGGTGAATACCAAATTATAGAAAATACTTTAACAGTAACCCGATAAATTTAAATTAAATAAATAAATATATATCATCAAGGTCTTTTTAATAGACTTTTAAAGGATAATATTTTTGTAAAACATTATTTTTGTCTCATAAGGTTGAGTCAGCCATGTAAACTTTCAGGGACCTCATTTTGGGCGACCTTTTCTTAAAACAACAAAATTCCTTGTTGCCTAGCAACGGTTGCTTAGCGACGGTTGTAGCTAACAATGCAGAATAAATTGCATGTCATATTGAAAGATATTTAAATATATTAGTATATATCGAAAATATTACAAATATGAAAAAAACAAGTAATCTTTGTCTATCCAAAGACCTTCAAGTATCTCTATATGAAATTTTATTACAATCGGAACAGCGGTTTGGGCCTGATTACTTCACAGACAGACACACAGAGTTACTTTCCAATTTATAATATAGGTATGGACTATGTCAGGCACTTTATAACTGTATATAGACATGAACTTTTCCTATTCTATTTCTTTAATATCCAATATTATCTTCATTTTTATCGTTTAACTTTATAAAAAGTTATCATAAAGAAGCTATAAAGTTAGCTTTATTCTTTGTAATTTCATAAAAGTTTAATATCTTATAAGTTTATGTAACGAATACGAATTTAGCCTATTGTATGGGATCTATAATTTTCCGTATATAGCAAGAGAAACATTGGGAACCTAGTGTTAAGACACTCTGTTCCCCACTTTTTCACACAATTTTCAAAAAAATGTGAGGGGAGTGGCGGAACTCAACGCCGCGCTTTACATTGTTACCAGAGCACATATAGTACACACAACCGTCGCATTTACAGGCAGTACTTGTGCCGTTGCGCCTCAAATTTAAATACCTTTAAATATAACACAATGTATAAAGATTTTTATATAATACAATTATGAACAGAAACGTATAATAGACATACAGCTATTTATAAATAAGTTTATCATATATAAAGGTACTTTATTGTTTTTTTAATAAGAAAATATTAATAAATAATAATTCTTGTAAAAGTGGGAAACAAACCTACAGCCGTCGCGTTACAATAACACGCTAGTGCCCTTGGGCTACGAGGGTCTTAAAATATTAAAATAATAATTTAATATTAATAACATAGTATTCAATTATGCCCAAGTAAACACATTGTAAAATGTTGGCTTTTTAAACCACACATAGCCTTCTGATAAGTAATATAACGTAAACGTAACGAGCAAAAAAGGGATAAATTGTGTATTTTTTAATGATAATAAGGTACTTCACAACAATATAATAATATAGAGTGTAGATAATATATAGTGTGTTATTATAGATATATCTATGTGTAATCTGGCTTAGCTTTGAAACAGCCGCCATCATTACTTTATATGATCTATGCGTAGACTATACTATATTATTGTTTTTAACATTTTTTAAGTGTTATTCCACACTTAGGAAAGAAAAATACTTTTTTTTAGAAAATATGTAAAAATCTTAACACGGGTCTTTCGTTTTCCAAAAGGCACAGGTTAAAATCCCGCTACATTAAATTTTTTATACGTTTTCTAAAAAAAAGAAATATTTTATTATTGATTAGCGTACCTATGCATGCGTCTTTCTCGTAAAATTTGTTATATAGCGCTCGGTGTCACAGGCGGAAAACTTATTTAATATTATAATATGTCCGTCTGATAGGCCGAGCGCCACAAAACGCTGACAAAGGAGAGATCGGGTGAACAGCGCCGGTGGAAAAGGAATTTCTTCTGTTCCCCCACTTATTATTCCATCGTGTAGTGATTAAGTTGTAGGTTAAGTTAGATTAATTTAGGTTTAAACAGATTACTGTTTTTCTAACATTGAAAGCAGTAATCTTAGATATAGTTTAGTTTTAAATTTAATATGTATTTCAATTTAAGATTTTATTAATATAAGTTTTGTATTTAAAAAATCGTATTTCCTTAACCCTCCAACTGCAGCCTACGTAACTAATTCACAAATATTTCTAAACTATGTTATTGTTTTTAACATTTCTAAACTATTATTCCACTTAACTGAAAAATACTTAACCCAAGCCTTTTGGAAACCATCCAAAAGGCGCAGGTTCAAATTTAATTTTTATGCATTTTTTATGCATTCTCTAAAAAAAGAAATAAGTTATTTTTTATTATCTTATGCATGCAACTTTCTCTACTAATAATTCATAATTATTTCTAAAGAGAAAAGAAAAATTCAAATACTTTATTTAAATTATACCGGTGAAAACCATGACCTGGTTTTTTGCATTTTGTGTGTATTACTTGTATATTATTAATATTATAAAACTAAATTGTTTGTATGGTTGATAGCTCTGATCTCACTACTGGTTTGGATTGAAACAATATTTTTGTATTGGATAGTCTATAGGCTATATTACTTTAATTGTTTTAATGTAATCCACTGTACTTACTGACGAAGTTGCCTTGGGCACTTCGAATGTGTCATATGTCATACGTATACACAGCTCTCAGTTATTTCCATTTGATCACTCGGACGAAGGAGCAAAAATCTGGCTTGAGGCCAGTCGTGGCCAAGCGCGACAGGTTGTAAATTCCCATTCGAGGAGATGAAACCTCTTAACACGTAATGCCTCCAGAATTCGGCGGAAAATGGAGAACGGAAGTATATTAGTGGCAAGGGAACCTAGGTAAGGTTCCCATTGCCTACCCGGCTATGTGCGGAATATAGTGTAAAGCTAAAAAAACTGGTGCAGATTGCTAATTAATACGTTATTATACCAACGAGTATTCATATTTTTGGGCAAATCTTAAATTCGTTGAATCAGAATCACGATTCAACGACTTTCATAAATGTGAATTAAAAATATATTACTAAGGGGTTCCTTTAACCGAAAATACGTAATGATTCCATCCATAGAGCAGGAAGCATTTAATTAACGGAAAACAACAATTTCTCAACATTTCTCTTCTCTCAACATTTTCTTAGAATCAATAACGAAATAATAAAACAAAACAAAGAAAGCTAAGCTAAAACGTGATAAATGCTTTTTGTCCACTTTTTATTAGTAAATGACTGTCCAATAAAATTCCTAATACTGAAATGTATGAAGAATGTTTGAAGCTACATAAATTGGCAATCGCTATATTCCGTTACTGTTTTTGTGCAAATATCCGAACGTTTCAATTCGATTTTGTCAAACCTCCTCTGGACATATGCTGTCTTAGTAACATGTTGAACTAATATTGTACCACAGAGCCTACTTGTATCCCGTTTTCACATACGAATGTAGAGTTCACTGAAGAGAGACATACGGGACTTGTGTGACTTAGGTTCCTCCGTCCCTTTCTAGCGTATCTATTTGAACCTAGGCGTGAGTGAAACGGAATAGTCATAGAAAAACTCTATGTGTACGTGAGGGCTGGACGTGGATGTGTACGAATACATACGGTTCGCTAAAATAGACCTGCTGCTGACTTCTTATATCCTAGTACTTTCTAAGAACATCTAATGCTTGGTGGAATTCTAATACTCGGGTGGTTAGAACTGACCCGTGTGTTGTGAATCGATTGATACAGATAAAAAATGACATTTCAGTTAGTCAATGTTCTGTTTGAAATTAGCTTATAAATAAATAATGTTGTTTATTAGACATTATAAATTAAATATATATGTTTTTATACAATATTTTCAAAGACATAACTAGTGACATAGTTCTCTGTTTGCTTCCATTGATAACAGTTATCAACGTCAGCAAACGGAGAGTAACAACGGAATTATATTAACTTCTAATTATATTGCTATATAATATTAATATAAATAAAATGATATGATCAGTAATATTAATAAATAAATTACTACTGCAACATATTCTTGAATGTGTGTGACATTATTAATAATTAATTAATATGTATCTGATACTAAATCGGTATCATCTAATTTATATCACTTGATTACCCATTCTAAGATGTAGTAATAAATGACTGTTAGAATATTGTTTCCTTAGTAATACTGCGGTGTTTGCTTTCTAATTTGGAGTTAGTGGTTACAAGTTTGATTATTATCGAGAGTAACTTTTATATATTATGAGGCCAGTCGTGGCGCAGCGGCACGAGGTGTGACTGTAAAACCGACTGGTTGTGGGTTCGATCTCCACTCGAGGAGATGAAATATTTACTTAAATTTATATTTCCATTTCTTCGCTCTGGTGTCGAGGATAAGCGCGGCGTTGAGTTCTGCCGCTCATCACGCAATGCCTCCAGAATTCGGCAGAAAGTGGGGAACGGAGTGTCTTAACACTAGGTTTCCTCTGCCTACCCTGCTGTGTGCGGAATACAGCGTGAAGCTGATTTATTTAATTTTTTTATAACTTTTATATTTGAAATTTTTTATTAACTATTAACTTGGTAAAATAAAACACTCACTTCAGAGCACAGTATACAAAAAAAAGAAATTCCTTCGTTATGCCGTTTTCAACCATTCTTATTAAAATGAAGGCCAAATAAGTTTTAACTATTATTTTGAATAAAATATTTATTTATTTTTTTGAAGAAACAATTGTTTGAAAAGTGTCGATGCCGTAGTGACGCAGGGGCATACGCGTGCGACAACCGTAACGTTTACACGTTACGATTGTGCCTTCGATTTCTAACGAACGAAGTAACGAGGTAAAGCACGGCGTTGAGTTCCGCCACTCAATACCCAATGTCCCAAAATTCGGCGGTGCAGAATGAAGTAAAAAAGCTGTATTTATTCATTTTTTCTATAGATATCAATTAATATAAGAGCACTTAGAGTTCTAATGAAATTGAATTGTAGACATTGTAGTCGTTTCTGAGAAACAAGTTAATTAGCAGTAAGTAGCTATGCCAGATAAGATTTGTATTAATTCTGCTGATAGGAAAATAACAAAAAAAAGAACACCGCACCAGCATCATAAATAGACATCTATATTTTTGTTGTAATGTGTTTTTGTTTTATCTTCACGCTGTATCCTACATGTAGCAGTGTAGGCAAAGGGAGCCTAGTATAAAGACACACCGCTCTCCACTTTTCGCCGAATTCTGGAAACTTTGCGTGTTGAGTGGCGGAACTCAACTAGACACTAGTGCGAAGAAATGAAAATATTATATTAAATAATCGAATCTACAACCTTTCGCGTTTACAATCGTACGCTTGTGACCCAATTTTTTATACAAAATATAAAATGCTATGTAAGTTCTAAATATTCTTAGGAAAATATATAAAAAGAAGTAATATTTGCTAAACTTCTAACTCTATGTAATAGGTATAACTGATTTTATAAATAAAAAATATTTTCCTTTGAATTATCTTTTTGATGCTGTCAGCCTGTTTTTTAATACACAAGGTGGTGGGTAACAAATACATTTAAAAACTATTTAAATGTAAAAATGTATATTAGAAGAAAATATTGTATTTTCCTATTATTTCCTATACTCAACAAGATTGAACAAGACAAGCGTTCCACTTATAATGTGCCAAATACGTGAAGATAAAAAAAGAAATAAAAACAGCTACATGCTTTTTCACACATAGCAGAGTAGGCAGAGGGAATCTAGTGTTAAGACACTCTAATGCTCGCTGACCTCGAAATTATCCAGGTATTGTGTGTTCAGTGACGGTACTCAAGGTCGCTCCATCTACTAGAGCAGATGTATGAAAATAAATTAAATACAATTATTTAGTGGGAATAAACAATCATGTTTACAGTCAAATGCTGTTTTACTCTTACGCCTTCTTAAAATAAGTAAATTTAGGAAAAAGAAAGTAACTTTACTTACTTAATGCGATGCATCCTGTAAAAATCCAAATGGCAAAAATCATTGTGAAAGATTTCATTGAATAGATGTATAGAATATGTAACGCCTTCGTCGCTTCATTGGTCCTCGATCAAACAACATCACAAAACAAGAATCTTCATCACTCAATCACTGTTCACTACGAGTCACTAGACACTACTGACACTATTTAAACTTCCACATTAATGTCACTATTTAAATTTAACTTTTAGATACTTAGTATATATTTAAAAAATATATATATTCTGAACCTCTATTCTACTGGATTTTTTGATCCCTGATCTGAAACAAGAACATAGATTTATTAAATATTTTCTTTTATTTCGATTGATATATTGTTATTTACATAAAAATTTAAATTTTATTAAGTTTTACATGTCAGTAACTACGATGGGTTGGTTTTTTTACATTCTTAATTTGCAATATATTTTTACATATATAAAAGCAAAAAGAAATTAAACTGTTAATTATTATTTATTTGTTGACTGAAATAAATTAAGTATTTAACCATTTAAATAAAATTAAAATGTTAAATAGGCTTAAAATGTTAAAAAAAAATCTGAAAGTAAAGTAAAGGAATTGAAGGAATGTCGTATCAACGATATCTGACCAAGTTGCGGTAAGCCTCGTACTTTCACAAGTTCATTAGAAATCATTTCTATTGAAGCGGTTGACACGTTAAAAACTATTACATATCCTAGATCTGATGACATTTATGTTAGATTAACAACATGGTCTTGGCTGCGTCGGGTGTAAAAACAATTAATGTTTATAATTTAGCTTTGAATTATTATGTTTAATATATATTTAATAGTAGGTATTAAATATGTTTAAAAGCTAGTTTTTTTTTAGTTTCACGCTGTATTCCACACTGCAGGGAGGGAACCTCGGAACCTAGCCTTTTTATATTGTGTTGCTTTGTCAATTGTGTTATTGTTTATTTGGTGTGAAATAAATATTTTTTATTTTGTATTATGTTAGTTCTATGATTCGATTTTTTCTTGTAAAAAATGATGAGACCCGTCGTGGCGCAGAGGCACAAGGGTGCGACCCCAAGCGCGACGAGTTGTGGGTTCAATTCCCACTCGAGGAAAATTAAAATTTTAATATTTCGATTTCTTTGTTCTGGTGTTGAGGCAAAACAGCGTTCCGTTCCGCCATTCCCCCATTTCGGCAATAAATAGGAAGCGGAGTGTCTTAACATTAGGCTCCCTCCCCTGCTACGGGATACAAGGTGGAGCTGAAGAAGAAAGAATAATGTCCTTTTATATAGTGTGTTGAGTCACTAACCTGAATATTATAAGTTCTTTTAACTTTTGCCCGACCGATCTAAACCTATCTACTATGGTGACTTAACAAAAACATAGGAAAACCTGACGAGCTCAACATAATGGAATCTTGGTGTCATATAATTCCTTAAGTAAAAAAAAACGTGTTGAGTGGCAGAACTCAACGCCGCGCTTTGCCTCGACACCAGAGCGAAGACATGGAAATATAAATGTAAGTAAATATTTCATCTCCTCGAGTGTCGAGTGGGGATCGAACCCACAACCAGCCCGTCTTACAGTCACACTTTTTGCCTCTGCGCCACGACTGGCCTCATCCTTAAGTGATTTAATAAAATAAACCAGAATATTTTTTTTAACGATAAATAAATAATTGTGCGTATTCAACTAACGTATAGTTGTACATTAAATTACACGGCCATTTATTATTTGTTATCCAATTATTACTATGAAAATACCACTATCCATCACTGTTAGTGTATCGAAAACGATAATCTTGTACCATAGAAATATTATGTTTAATATACATTCTTATACGACGTAAGGCACTATATAATATATGATGGAACCCCTTTAATATGTCTTATTATAACATGAATAAATGTTTGAATTTGATTTCCAAAAATGTTTAACAAAAAAATATATTAAAAACGTTGAAAGAAACAATAGCGGCAAACCATTTGAGTGTAACGCGACGGTTGTGGGGTTCTAGGTTTGATTTCCATTGGGGAAAATTAATTATGTTATTTTCAGCATGCAATGTATTGAAAATTGGGTGGAAAGTGGGAAACGAAGTGATTAGAAAAAAAAAGATGCTTTTTTTTAAAATGATGACAGGAGTAACGTCTTAAAATATCTCTAATATAATTAATTAATCACAATTTAATGAATAAATAAAAATACTTTAAATTACAGATATTAAATAAAAATCATCAAGAGTACAAACAAAAAGGGATAAAAAGAACTATAAGAAAAACCGTTAATAATTAGAAACTATGCATTTCAAACAATGAACGAATCTCTAGCGGTCCACTTGACCACAAGCATTAGAGCGTGCTGTACTGCTTTCTCTTAAGACTCGATGATATTTTATATTTTTGTCAATTTCACATCGAATAATACCTAGTTTTAAGTTTTATTTTGTCGTATTATTATATTAGTTTAACTATCTACAATTTTTTTTATGGAAAATACAAGGCAAACGAGCGTTCGGGTCACCTGATGGTAAGTGATTACCGCCGCCCACAACCCCGTGCATCACCAGAGGAGCTGCAGGTGCGTTGGCGGCCGCCAAGGTAGGTTGGGCGCCGGAGCCCTGCGTTACCTGATGCGAAACGCAGTGGCATAAAGCCACTACTTAACGCCGGTTTTAAATGCCGGGGGTGGTAATGATCTGGTCGAGTCTGCCCATGCGTGTTGCTATTGCTGGCGACGTGACTCTACCACACGTACTTTAGTCGCCTCTTATCCTATTCTAGGCCGGGTTCACACGGCCAAATGACAATAATGGTGAATGGAGACTTTAGTATTTTAAATAGTCCGGTATATACCTACTGTTACTTTAAAGCCTGTTTCCACCGTGAGCGGAACGGACTACATTGAACTCGCAAGAGTAAACTGCTCACTTGTATTTCCATCAATAAATAGTCGGGTGGAAAGGACCCAGCGAGCGGAGAGTTGACATGAGCTCGGTCAGTTCTAGGGAAAGGAGCGAAGTAAATATAATAGACAAAATTAATTATCTAAAAGATTAATTTAAAGGATTCATTATTAAAACAGATAAAAAATGCAATATTTATATTAGGATAATGAAAATGAAATTGAATAAACTCGTTATTTAAATAGATATCAGAAAACTCTGTCAAGTAATAAATATTCAAAGCTGCCGAAATAGAGATGAAACGAGACACAATTTTATGAAATATTTTCTTCTTAAATGTTATTTAACGTAAGTAAGTATTGAAGCAAGCTCTCTATAACGAGATAGTTTTGATCGTAATAAGCATTAAACGTTAAATTTGAGATATAAACTATCTTTAAAATAAAATAAAATTATATATTATAAAACTTTACATTTATATAAATAAAAAAATATGATGAAATATAATGGAAAACTATTTCAATTTGTTCTTACTTGACTGACTTAAAAACTACCAAAACAAAATAAAATAACTGCTGTCAATTCCTTGGAACTTTTACGTCGAAAATTGATCTACAACCTAGCAAAATAACTGTTGGCTAATAAATTAGAAGTCCTCGTAATAAAACTTCCTCACACGTAGAAGGTTTTAGCTCTGTAAATAAAAAAGGTCGAAGTACTTTATTACAAAGTTAAAAGAAGTACGTATCACAATTAAGTTCTTTTGTAAAATATATGGACATTTTATTTTAAAGATAGAATCGAACAAATACCTATATAAATTATCAAGAATTATAGATCAATTATCACTCAAATTTGTCTAATCTTAATGAGAATGTTATCTACTATGGTTCACAATAGCTATGATCATTGTTTTAACATCAACGCCGCGCTTTGCCTCGACACCAGAGCGAAATATAAATTTAAGTAAATATTTTATCACCTCAAGTGGGGATCGAACCCACAACCAGTCGGTTTTACAGTCATACTTTGTGCCCCTGCGCCATGACTGGCCTCAAAGAAAACTAATAATAAAAGAATCCCACTCGAAGGGTCTCGAGGTCAAGTGAGTAATTCTTTAAACTCGAATAGAAAACTAGGATAAATGCTCAGCATAAAGAAAGAAGATGAGAAACGCAAATATTTTATATTGTTTCTAAACTAACATTATTTGAAAAAAGTATTGCGAAACATTGTATGTAAAATCTAGGAATTATATTTACAAAGCATTGAATAGTTTTTTATGAATAATTTGTACGTCTAAATAAACAAATCGTTCTAACGTTGAGAAAAATAAAAACTTTTTTTTTGTCCATACATAATTATATTATATATATATATAGAAGTATTTTGGACGTGTTAAGTTAGTAGGTATACAAGATTATATTGAAATAAATATTCATTATAACAAGTATCTCTTGTGTTCAATCATTTGTTCATGTTTTTTATTAATTAATTGAGAAAGGAGGAAGTTACATTTTGACATTGATATTAGAACTCAGTCACGGCTTCACCTGCTTGAATTAGTTATTTTTAATTGTAATTTTTGCTTTTAAGCTTAAATATACGTGCTCACAACAAATAATGGAAGACACATGCTCTTTAAGCGCAAGGTGGAAACTTCGATAATCGATATTCCATCAAATTCTCTCTTATTGTTGCAGTGCACGTGATGAAACATGGAAAACCACCCACTCTGTGGCCCTCCCTACAGAATTAAATTAAATCACCAGTTTGATTGCAACACAATGCATCCTAAAACTTTTATCAAGAAAGAAAATAAGAATGAATAAGGCATAGGTGCTCATTGTTCTGATATAAAATAACAAATTTTACAGTTTTTTTGTCACCCCATTTTTATAGAGATGTTGTGCACGCGCACCACCGCGAGCGTCTGATCGATATTAGCATGCTAAATAAGTTTACACCTGCTCAAAGCACGCCCCTGTTCTCCTGCGCTGCAGGTAGCATGCTTAAAAATCGAACGGAGGAGGTTGCTCAAAAATTTTCGATTTTCGAGCAACCTCTCTATTTCCTCTCCGAAATTACTGCTCATTATTAGCTATGCTTTGACACACATGCTAATATGAGTCGTTGCTGAATAATAGCATGCGTGTTAGTACTGAGCATGTTTAAGTGTAGCATTAATGTTAATAAGCGTGCCCAAACGCACAGACAACAGGCAAGCCGATAAACTTTACTAATAAGCCGATAAACGATACCAAAAATTTTTTTGTAAAGAAATTATTACTCTTGATCATAAATACTTTTTTAAAAAATCGCTTTATTTTTCTACGTTTGTTGATCTAACTTTTTTACTTTCTCCGTAGTATACATTTATATATAGGAAAAAATCTGAAAACTGATAAGATCAAGATAAATTGTTATACATTTATATATAGGAAAAAATCTGAAAACTGATAATTATTAATAATTATCAGTTTTCAGATTTTTTCCTATATATAAATGTATAACAATTTATCTTGATACCAAATATCNCACCTGCTCAAAGCACGCCCCTGTTCTCCTGCGCTGCAAGTAGCATGCTTAAAAATCGAACGGAGGAGGTTGCTCAAAATTCTTGATTTTCGAGCAACCTTTCCATTTCCTCTCCGAAATTACTGCTCATTATTAGCAATGCTTTGACACACATGCTAATATGAGTCGTTGCTGAATAATAGCATGCGTGTTAGTACTGAGCTTGTTTAACTGTAGCATTAATGTTAATAAGCGTGCACAAACGCACAGACAACAGGCAAGCCGATAAACTTTAATAATAAGCCGATAAACGATGACAAAAATTACTTTTTGTAAAGAAATTATTACTCTTGATCATAAATACTTTTTTTAAAAAATCGCTTTATTTTCCTACGTTTGTTGATCTAACTTTTTTTACTTTCTCCGTAGAATTTATTAATAATTATCAGTTTTCAGATTTTTTCCTATATATAAACGTATAACAATTTATCTTGATACCAAATATCAAGTTTCTACGTCACCTAAAAGTGGATTAGGTTTTAAATAAGAGAGACAGTCAAGAACAAAAATGTCGGTTTTTAAACGTTAATATATAGCCGTTTGAGTTAAATTATTAATAAATATAACAAATATAATTAAATTACATGCATGTAGACTAATTGGTTTACGACTTACGGCTCGAAAGTTGGTTAAAATTGTTCATGTAAAATACACTTTGCGCGTTTCCAGCTTTTTAATTTATCTGGACATGCTGGCGCGTATCTTGATATAAGAACGAGCCTAATATCTTCGATAGTATTACAAGAATATAAGATTGAATAATTTGATTGATTGATTGAATTTTAAAATAAAAATTTTTTTACTATCTCTAATTTTTTCTGTTTTTTTCTGCCTCTGGCTATGCTATTAATTTTACTTTATTCTAATATTAATGATTCATTTGCCAAATATCAATTGTTTATTAAACATTTAAGCTCTATACAATACTGTTACTAATACTATTTCCAATCATAAGAACAATACATTTTAAAACAATGAAAATCATAATTCAATGAACGTCAATTTAACGTACTTGACTTAGATCTTGTAATTGACATTTATGCAAAAAATAAAAGAAACCAATTAATTAAATATAATATTTTTATTAGGTTTTTCAACTTTAAAGCCTTAATAAATAGTCGATATCTAAAAACTAGAATTACATATATTATATTTCTGAGCTCTATTTAGTTAATTTTCAATCACACAGCAGGGTAGGCAGAGTGAACCTTGTGTTAAGACACACCGTTCCCTACTTTCCGCCGAGTTCTGGAGGCATTGCGTGTTGAGTGGCAGAACTCAACGCCGCTCTACACGCAATGCCTACCTATTACCTATAATATACTACCTATACTACCTACATTAGCGGAGAATATAATATTAATAAACATAATTTATGACGTATTGTGCGTATAGGTATATATATACATACAAAAAATATACATAGTAATTTAAATATGTATTATAAATGCGAAGATACATAATACTTCTTATTAACGTTCAATCACCTTCTAAAGATTCTCCATTACGATTGAATCGTATTTTTTCATAGTAGGTAATTATTATACCAGAGGATTTAGATTATAATAATTATACAAAAAACAAAGTAAACCTAAACGGAGAACGGAACGGAGTGCCTTAACACTATATTCCCTCTGCCTACCCTGCTGTGCTAGATATAGCGTGAAGCTGGAAGAAAAACAAAGAAATATATAATAAAACCTTTTTTGAAGCCGTCGCAGAGCAGAAGCACAAACGTGCGACTGACAACTGTAAACATGATGGTTGTAGTTTCGTTTTCCCACTCGGGAAGTAAATTATTCAATATTTTCATTTCTTCGCACTGGTAACTATGCAAAGTGCGGCGTTGAGTTTCGGCGGAGAAGAGACGTGACTTTATAAAAACACTTCTTTTAAGTTAATTAATAATTATTGAATTTAAAATGCTTATTATATTTTTTTTATATGTATTATTGTAAGTTTAGAAAAATAAAATATAATCTACTAAAATTTAATAAGTAATAAGTAGACCTTTTCTTTGAGACTGTCGACATATTTAAATGTAACGAGATGCCCAGATCCTGCTTTTATTTATCTTGATACAAATCCAAAGCAATATGTAAAATTTAACCATTTCTGGATTTATCTAGAATCGAAGATGGTAAGCTAAAGGGAATTCGTATTTAATACAATATTATGCAGTCGATTTTGTAAATCGTTTACCAACTTAGTATTATTGCATATCACAATTTCAAAGCAAATATGTAAAATTTGGAATCAATGTTAAGAACCGCCCTGATTTTTTTCCAGTTTTAAGGAAGACTAAAAGTATTTGTATATTGGTATTAGATTTTACAACTCTATGCCGAAGACACACACAGTGGAGTAGAGTGAATTGGAAAAGAGACCATTACAACAAAAGCCGCGACTAAAGCCAGGCAGAAAAAAAACCTTTTTCTACAGGATAATGGAGGCCAATCGTGGCGCAGGTGTAGATGTGTGACTGTAAACGGGACTTATTGTGGGTTCGATCCCCACCAGGAAATAAAATATTTATTTTTTGTATTTTCATTTCTTCACTCTCGTTTTCAAAATGGGATGTCAAAATGTAAAATTGGATTGTCTCAACACTAGGTTCCCTATACCTACCATGTGTTAACCAAAATTATGCTTCCTAATAATTTAAAAGAGTTTATTTTTAATAAACGGTCTTTAATTATATAAGACAATATTTTCCTTTTCAATTTATATAACGTGAACATAAAAGGTTTGGTCCAAGGCGAAACATCATAACTATTTGAGCAACCCAGCCCTTCGGTTTTTATCTTTGATGCGGCGTAAAATAATAATTAAAGTCCATAAAACGGTGTATAATACTGTGATATAATTTCACGATATTTTTATAACCACGCAACAAAATTGCCATTGTTAAAAGTAAATTATATTTTTATTATTTTAATATTGAGGCCGGACGTGGCGCAGCGGCACGAGGTGTGACTGCAAAACCGACTGGTTGTGGGTTCGATCCCACTCGAAGAGATGAAATATTTACTTAAATTTATATTTCCATTTCTTCGCTCTGGTGTCGAGGTTAAGCGCGGCGTTGAGTTCTGCCACTCAACACGCAATGCCTCCAGAATTCGGCAGAAAGT
>JAAIXJ010001851.1:209173-271010 GCA_013403705.1 Heliconius hermathena
AAAGATCTAGAATCCTGTAGCCATGTCTTCCTCCGAGAAGACGCGCTACGGGGTTCTCTGCAAGCTGCGTATACCGGTCCACATAAAGTTTTGTCAAGAGACAAAAAAGTATTTAAAATAGACGTAAAAGGTAAGTCCCTAACAGTATCAATAGACCGCCTTAAGCCAGCCTACATATTGCGCAGCGACACCGACACGTCCGATTACTCAAATACCCTTCTCTCTGACACACACGCAAGCACACACACAAACGCATACACAAGCACACATACAAACGCACACGCAAGTACACACCCAGGCACACACAAGGATACACATACAGACACACAACTACGTCACTCACCCTTCAGACACACTACTCGGTCAGGGAGACATGTACGTTTCCCTGACTATTATCGTCCGTAAGCACGGCCTCTGGAGGGGAGTGATGTAGGGAACTATTATTTATATTTATAGTTTACTTAATATGTGTTATTTATATATTTCAATATTGTAATTTATTTATTTATCATTTATATACATACATACATCTAATATTGTTTATATATTTTGTAGTAAGTATTCGTATTTAGTTTATTTATATCAAAGCGCTCACTGCCGTCGACTGAACCGGTAAGGTGCCGTAATATTTACGCCTACCCCCTTGTCGACGGCATATTTAATTATCACAGTCGTTGCTTGCCATTCGATGCGCTTTCCATACGTTCCTTTGTTTTATTTAGTATTTATTTCCAAATTTATATCTTTTGTGTTCTGTCATATATATATGTTTGTGGTTGACTTTCTTATATACTGTACCGTGTTTAATTGTGACTTTTCCATTTGTGTTATCACTGTATGTACATTAAAAGTGGTGTTGATTAAACTCAGTGCTAAACGTGAGTAGACTTTTATTATTCACCATCAACACTACACTCTCAGAATTTTTTTATCTTAAATAATATAAATTTGAAAACCATTTTATGTCTAATATTTAATAAATTTATAATAAATAAATATCTATTCTTTTACTAAAAATTGGCTAAAATTGGATATATATATATATATATATATATNATATATATATATATATATATATATATATATATCAATAGAAGATTCAACTACTAACGAACTTGACTATGTAATATGTTTTATATAATAAAATAAGGAAAGGTCATGTATCGATAAACATAAAATAAAATGTAATTATTACATTTCAAATGTTACTTGTGTTGTTGAGGTCCGTTGTGGCGCAGGGGTACGAGCGTGTGAACTGTAAGCGCGACAGGTCGTGAGTTCGATTTCGACTGGAGGAAATAAAATATTTAATAATTTCATTGCTGTGGTAATGGCGCGGTGGTGCGGTATTCAGTTCCGTCACTCAACACGCAATACCTCCGAAATTCGGCGGAAAGTGAGGAACAGAAGTGTCTTAATGAGAACAGAGTGTCTTAACACTAGGTCTACCCTGCAATATGCGGGATACAGCTAAAAAATATTCAAATGTAATTTATCTCAAGATATTAAACATTTAAATTAGCTATAAACCTAATATAATACAACCTATTTTAAAAAAGCAATCTACTTTAGTCATTAAATAATTATATAGTTCAAGTATAGCTCATTTTAGTTTAAGTAGTAACAAAAACTATACAAAGAAACAAAAATCTCGTTCAAGATGATTGTAAATCATAGTTTCAACATTCATCGACCAGTATTTTTTTTATGGCCGGTCGTGGCGCAGAGGCACAAAGTGTGACTGTAAAATCGACTGGTTGTGGGTTCGATCTTCACTTGAAGAAGTGAAGTATTTATTTACATTTATATTTTCATTTCTTCGCTCTGGTGTCGAGGCAAAGCGCGGCGTTGAGTTCCGCCACTCAGCACGCAATGCCTCCAGAACTCAGCGGAAAGTGGGGAACGGAGTGAGAACTTAACACTAAGTTCCCTCTGCCTACCCTACTGTGTGCGGGATACAGCGTGAAGCTGATTTAATTTTGTAAGACAACAGCTTTTATATTGAAATGAGTATTCTGTTGCAACCATTCTTTTAAATAAATAAAAAATTACATGTAAAATTTACACCTACTATTATATTTTTTATACGAATTATTAAAAAAAAAACAGCACAAAATATCAAAAATGGCATGAATCTTCAAGATGATTCTCAATATTTCTAATACGTATTGGCAACTTCCAATCGAAACCTGTTATATACAACAGACCAAATTAGTTTAACGCCGATACGCTGAACTCACTTACGAGTATATCTAACCGATCTAATGTACGACGTTAACCGTGAAAAATACAATTTGTGTTGTCTTCGGTTTTGCTTTCGCTGTAATTTGTCATACAACATTCGTTTTTTTTTTTAATTCTCAAACTTATGAACACATACAAATAAGGCCAGTGAGGCCAGCCAGTGAGGTTGTGGGTTCGATCTCCACTCGAGGAGATAAAATATTTACTTACATTTATATTTTCATTTCTTCGCTCTGGTGTCGAGGCAAAGTGCGGCGTTGAGTTCCGCTACTCAATACGCAATGCCTGCAAAACTCGGCGGAAAGTGGGGAACGGTGTGTCTTAATACTAGGTTCCGTCTGCCTACCCTGCTGCGTACAAATAAGCGAATCCTCCAATGAAGTATGTTTTCAGTTGTATACAATAAATATACATATAGATCGTTTTTGATTTTATGAACCTAAGAAAAATATCAATAAATAAATAAAATAAATCTAATTATTATTTATTATATATTTCTTTACCTATTTGTATATGTTTGAAAGTTTAGATTTTATAGTATACGGTCTCTACGTGCCCATACTACATGCAGGGCAGATACCTAAACGATTTATAACACGAAACAATTACTAGAATAACTCAGATACTTTATAAGTTCTTGATTTTCCTAGATATAATTAATAATTAAACATATTTGTTATATAAATATCCTGCTGTTTAATTGAAATATAATAAAATAATAACTTAAAAATTGCGCATAACCTTTACAAATTACATCACACGACATCTTTCTCTTTCACTTTTATAGAGCTAATATCGATTGCAAATATATGTATAATATATACGTCAAATAAAAAACTTAAATTATACTAACTATACTTGCCTAAAATTAACATATTAAGTTAAATATATTATTATTATATTCATAAAAAATGAATTTACAACAGAAGTTAAATATTAATTTTAATAAATACATTTTTCAAATTCTTTAAAAGTGCTTAATAATATTTTCAAATATTTTTTAAACTAACATTTAAATTCTAAAGTTACTAAATCAAAAAATGTATTAAAATACCGAACGTAGCTGTCAAAGTATAAAATAATTTATGTAAGAATTTCAATTATACAGTTCGTTAATCTAAATATATAGTAGAATGCAATTTAGAACACTAAAATGAATATCTAAGTGTAGTGAATGTTTCTTTAGAAGCCTTATTATGAAACCTAATATTTCATTACAATATTTTCGATGACAATTTAGTTTTATAAAATTGCTATTCAAAATAAATGTTTTTCACCATAATAAATGAAGCTAAAATTTAATTTTAAAAAGGTTTATATGTAAGTATATGTATTTATATTTTAATATAATATTTTATTCCCATTTCCTTACTTTGCTTAGACAAAGATTGGTTTTGGATTTGATTAAATTCCATATGATTCTCGATGTCTTTCTCGAATGAATAGCGGACCGAAGTAATTTTGAGAAACGTGAGAAATTTTTCATTTATATTAAATTAAATAAAAAACAAACTACTAATATATATATATATATANTTATATATATATATATATATATATATATATATATATAAGTATATAGAATAATTTAAATGTACCACATTGTAATTTACCGAACTCATGCGCAATGACGCAACGTCTAGAGAAAGTGTAATGGCGTGGTGGAAAGCTGTCGTTGGACTCGCGTTCAACTTCCATTCATTAATCAATAGAAAGTTTTATGGTATCGACATATTCAATTTAATTGATCACGACATGTGTTTCTTTTATTGATACTCGCTCTGATTTTATTTTAAATATTTGTAATTTATCATAATTTTCGATAATAATTTTCTTACGATTATTATATAGAAAAAGTCATACAAATAAATACACAGTCAGTTAAGTATAGAAAAGAAAACATTTTTTTTAATAACTACTTACATATTAGTAAACCGTAATCCAGAAAATTAAAATTTCTAAAAGCACTATCACATCACTATTACAATTCCATTACATTTAAAACTATTTTATTAACATAACTTATAAAGTCTGCTTAACTTATTTAACAACACAACGTAATAAGTGAAGGCTTTAAAGTAAAATAAGTATAAAATGGCGACAGACTGCGCACGCGCACCGGATCTCGCGACTGACTGCTCACTTAAGACATGACAATGTCATCAAACCCCACTACTTGTTGTGAAATCGTTTAAAGAAAAATTAACTTTATTGTTTTGTAGTTAAAGCGTAATATAGTACTATTTGATCCGTTTCGCATCAAGAATTAGCAGGTTGATTTCGTATTGGGGAAAACACAGGTTCGGTCTCTGTGGCAACTAGTATTTATTTTTTATTATTTCAATACTTCTTGTGTGGCTTACTCGTTAATAATGTTGTCGCTTTGTTTGATTATGTCACCTAAAAAATATATTACTCTTGTTATAATTATTCATGAAAGTGTAGACTGTTTTCGTATGTTATATTATGAAAATTTTGGGAAATAAGCATTTTTTATTTTAATAGGAAAGTAAGTAATGGTTTGGTAAATACATATATATACCTATAGATAACATTCTCCATTGGAAATATATAAAAAATATATTTTGTTACAATAAATCTTCCATATTGTATTAGATACTCTCAGCGCCGTCAAAAAAATTGGTTTGTGTCCCTAAGGGATGAAAACTGTAAGCATTATAAGACAAATCCATGGATTATATATATAGATATAAAGAATTATCGGAAAATAATTCAAGATTTTATGAAAGCTGTTTAGTATTTAATATCCTTAGCGATGATCGTGACTTACATCCCTAGTAATATAGCATATTCTGTCTAAATTAAATAAAAAATATTTTATAATTAAAAATAATTTAATTATAAAATATTTTTTAGTCAAGTCACAAAGTCAAAAGCAGAGTGCAGTGGCGGAATACAAACGCTGCTTTATCCTTTTACCAGAGCGAGTAAACGAAAATAGAGGATAAATTTATTAACCCCCCAAATGGGAATTGAATCCGCAATCGTCGGGCTTATAGTCAGACGCTATCCCAGGGCAACCCTTTATTAAAATATAATTTACAAATATTTACCCAAGCATCATGTGTACCTAAAAATATGACATTAATTCAAATATATTTCTATTATGCAACGACAATATCTACTTTAATACTTGTTAAGCTAGGTAATTGTTTTATTTTTTGTATAGCAAAAATGTATGGAATTTGGAAAATAATGATGATGTATGTATGTATTCAAATTTTACACCTGCGTCGACACATGCAGATTAGCTGTGCTTACACATAATATCAGCTGGCTGGACGCTATCATGACGCAGTCGATAAGTGCTTTAATTCGATGGATATCAGCTCGATTCTCAGGGACTGAAGAAATTTAAAATATTTTAATTCTGTATTTGTTTTCTCTGTGACTAATTAAATATAATGTGGCGTTGAGTTCTAATATATTTTAGTTTCAGTAGCAGAGTATTAACTCTGCTAGCGATAACTACTTAGGCGTTTTTTTACTCATTTACTTCGTTTTTCTAGCTCGTAATTTCTGTCAGGAAGGGAGTAGGAGATATAGGAGAAGAAAATAAAATGGAGACATTGTGGCCAGGTGGTACTGGGGTGTGACTGTAAACGCGACGGTTACGAATTCGATTCGGAGGCTTTGAGTATTTAATATTTTAATTACCTCGCTCGGAGAACGCTGCAAAGCGCGGTGTTGAGTTCCGCTACTTAATGCGCTATGCTTTCAGAATTTGGCCGAAAATGGAAAACGGAAATGCATGAGAGTGTCTAGAAATATTTTTTCAATTGGTCTGGACTTTAATATTGAACGATACGTTTGTATAGAAGCTTTTGCCACACCTAATAATGAACACAAGACTATTATTGTTTTAACACTAGGTTCCCAGATTCCTTATGCTCACTCTATGTGCAAGATACAGCGGGAAGCTAAAAAAAATAAAACAATAATCTACGTATAAGAATTAATAAAATAGAAATAAAACAATAATCTACGTATAAAATAATAAAGTGATAATCTCATAAGATGATTGTTCACTGTGTAATTGTCGTTATAATTGAACAAAACTGTTATTATTCCACATGAGAACGTCTGTTTGCAATGTTCCTTTATTTACAGAATTTTCCTCTTCCGCGTCCAATTGCCACATTGTATTGCTATTGTGATCTAAGATATTTGGATATTTATATCTAAGATATTTGTGATATAAGATATAAATATGTAATGTATTATGCAAGGCATCGAAAGAAAGAAAATTTTTAGGCCATTTTTTTATTTCTATATATATATATATATATATANTCGATATATATATGTTTTTAATGTGGCATTTTATTGATGATAGAATTGTTTAAATCGATCCAGTATTTGCTGAGCTTACCCATTACAACAAAACACAATTTATCTTTTACAATACAGAAGATTAGTGAATTCTTTGTGATCAGATGCCATGACGATGACGTTACCGTTAGAAAAGTCAGTGGCCAGAGCGTGAGCATGCAAGCTAAGCACCAAGTTACTAAAACATGAGGTAAAACTACTATGATTTTTTACGATACTACAACTATAGTAGTAGTGATCAATACTGATAACTAAGGGATATAGTCATATGGAATATATGAAAATAATTTCGTTTCTCGCTAACGAGTATCGAGCAAAGTCCTAGTAGTGGGCATTGATTGACATTGAATAGCACTGAATAGACAGGTCATAAGAAATTCAAAGATTGAAGAAGATAAACATAAAACCTATTCCAAGTTAATATATTTTATATGTAGCGTTCAGTTGTTCAAAACTAGACTTATTGTTAATTCTTATAACATTTTGGTCAAAAACGAACGGTTGAAGAAAATTTTCTATGATATTTTATTAGTCCCAATTGCAATTTTTATTATTTTTTTACTTTTATTCAATTAAATTAGTAATAGACATATTTATTTTACGTGAAATGATTGTTTAGTTTCAGCTAAAGACATAATTTAAAGCTCTAAAATTTAACAAAATTAAATTTCTAAAAAACACAATAATTCAACGACCTATGAGATATTTATTTTATAGGCCTATATATGCATATAAAATAAATATCTTTTCACATTTATTACTAAATAAACATTTCATTACTGACTGAGAAATCCACACAATTATAAAAATCAGCTTCAAGCTGTATCCCGCACACAGCAGGGTAGGCAGAGGGAACCTAGTGTTAAGACACTCCGTTCCCCATTTTCTGCCGAATTCTGGAGGCAGTGTTGAGTGGCAGAACTCAACGCCACGCTTTACCTCGACACCAGAGCGAAAAAATGGAAATATAAATTTAAGTAAATATTTCATCTCCTCGAGTGGGGATCGAACCCACAACCTGTCGATTTTGCAGTCACACCTCGTGCCGCATGCGCCACGACTGGCCTCGACAATTATAGAAATCGGAGTTCAAAAATAAATAGAATAGAATTAGGTCCTATTTAAAACATGTAGATATCGTATCGCATTCTAAAGACAGTCTATTACACTGTGCAAGGTCGTCATCGGAATAGTAATTCGCCTATCTCTAACCAACATACATATATTTCGCTGCATCTTGGGCTATATTATTATCATTACATATTATTAAAGAAGTAGGTTTTATATTAATACAGGTAGCTTATAATCAATAATATCTATTTTTTAATTTTATATCCTATTAATTGGTTAAATTTGTTATTCTTTCTTCCAACAACCTGTATTATTTGCAATTATATACAGTTTTTTTGCAATTATTGACCCCCCCTCCCCTATGTCATCAAAAATAAGCAATCCTCTTAAAAATATTTCATTGAAAACGTCAAAAATAAGCAAACCCAAGACCCCCCCGCCCCCTACAGTGCTTACGTAATACTTTAACGGCCCCTTGGCAGAGGGAACCTAGTGTTAAGACACTCCGTTACCCACTTTCCGCCGAATTCTGGAGTCATTGCGTGTTGAGTGGCGGAACTCAACGCCGCCCTTTGTCTCCACACCAGAGCGAAGAAACAGAAACATGAATTCATTCCTCACGTTTACAGTCACATTTTGTACTCCTGCGCCACGGCTGGCCTCAATATCCATAATTCTATAGGCTATACAAGAAACGGTTATGATTTTGTTATAAATTTAAAACGAAGTATTTTTTCTTGTCCTTGGACTTAAATAAATACTTGAGGAATAACATTTTGATACAATTTGTCAGTTTCACAATAAAAAAAATATTTTTTAAAAGTTTTATTTTTACAATATTTTTATAATTTTTTGACTTACAATTTAACAAAAAAGCTTCTTATTAAATGGTAAATTATGCAAATTTAGGACTGCAGAGACTTTTAGATTGCATTGTTAGAATTGGACCAAATTAAAATTCCAATTTAATTTGGCCCAGTCCACGGTAAGCACCAGCTTTGAAATAAAAAGAGAATCATCAAAATCGGTATACCCAATCGAAAGGAAATATAAAAAAATACAGTCCAATTGAGGACCTCCTTTTACAAAAGTCAGTTAAAAATACAGACACTTCTCTAGTAGTAAACGGACGTCTAAAGTATTCCTGTCTCACGCCTGACAACGTCACGAAGCGACGGTTATTATAATAAGCACTTATGTATTTTGCAAATATCTCCTAAAGCTTAAGCATTCATTGTCTTTAAACATAAACATACTTTTATATTGGCTCTTTCATGGTGCAGTGAAAAAGTAAGTACGCGATAGATGTTGGTTCAAGTTCTAAAAAATATAAGTGTTTTTTTTTACTTTCACGCTCTATACCGCATATAGCAGAGTAGTCAGGGGGAACCTGGGAACCAGGTGCGAAGACTCCTCGTTCCCATTAAGACACATCCGTTCCCCACGAATGGGAAGTAATAGTAAATATGTGGTAATTATATTACCACATATTTAGTATTTTAACAAAAGAATTTCCCCTTATCAAACCAAATATGGCGTTGTAGAAACTAGCGAACCTAATTCTAAATCTATTGAAAATAATTTGCCTTTGTCACATTTTACTATATTTTTTATTACTATCTAAGAAGAAAAAAATTTATTTTCAGCTTCACTTTATGCCGCGTATAGCAGGCAGATGGAACCTTGGGTTAAGACGTTGTCTGCTCCAAAATCGACCGAATTTTCGAGGCATTGCGTTTTGGATGGCGGAACTCAACACCACGCTTATGGCTTAATATAATTATAGATCATTTATATTCAGCAAGTGAAACATGACCTTACCCCTTCGGCGAAATCGAAAGCCTAACCCCGAACCCTTTAAAATGCTATGAGGATTTAAGGCTAGACAAAGGCATAAAGGACTCAGGCTGTCACCTTGAAATATACTCCTCTTAATCCTTACCCAATTAGAACCTGTAGGAATATCGCAGTCTTCTAAATGATGAAGTACAGTGACCCATTATCCCATATGTTTTCCCTTATTATTAATTTTATCGAGTTTTATTGAAAAATTAAAAAAAAAAAAAATTAAAAAAAATTAGCTTCACGCTGTATCCCGCACACAGCAGGGTAGGCAGAGGGAACCTAGTGTTAAGACACTCCGTTCCCCACTTTCTGCCGAATTCTGGAGGCATTGCGTGTTGAGTGGCAGAACTCAACGCCGCGCTTAACCTCGACACCAGAGCGAAGAAATGGAAATATAAATTTAAGTAAATATTTCATCTCCTCGAGTGGGGATCGAACCCACAACCAGTCGGTTTTGCAGTCACACCTCGTGCCGCTGCGCCACGACCGGCCTCTTGAAAAATTAAAATACAAATAAAAATACATAGAGTTCAATAGTGGCGCAGGGGCACGTAGTATGCATATAAACGCGATAAATTGTGGGTTCAAATCCCACTCGGGGAAATGAAATATTTAATATTTATAAAAGAAGTGGAAATATTGAATATTTATGAAAGAAGTTCCCCCTCTCAACACGAAATGCCTCCAGAATGGGGAACGGAGTGTCGTTACACTAGGTTCCCTCTGCCTATCCAGCTGTGAACGGGATACAGCGTGTAGCTGTATAATAAATTAAAAATACATATAATGAGTCTACATAGGTTGTACGGAGAAGCTTTTTAACTGGCAAAAACATAAACCGTATCAGTAAAAAATAATGCACACCTTATTAATTCCCGTTAGTTTCATTATTGTTATAGACGTAGACTAAAGTAAAGTAGTAAAGAAAGTTGATCAACGTCTTATCTAAAGTCACGAAGTCGTGAGTTATTACTTCAAAAAGAGAAATTCCTACGCAGATAACATTATTTTTTATTACATTTACAATGAAAGTATCTACTTGCATGTATTTTAAATATGATAATGGTTTATGTTTTATAAGGTCAATTAACAAAATACGCTGTCTCTCGTACGTAGTAGCGTAAGCAGAGGGAACCTGGGAACCCTAGTGTTAAATTGACTACTAACGTGACAACCCTCGCGTTTACTGTTGCACGCTAATGCCCCTGCGAGACGACGGCCTCGTTATATTTAAAACTATTATTAATATTACATTTAAGTTCGTATTACTTAAACAGAAATATTTTATCATCATTAACAATATACTCAATAAATATATATAATACTCAATACTCTTTTTTTCAACGTCATGTTGTAGTAGGGTAGGCAGGTGAAACCCTGTGTTAAGACACTCCGTCTCCCACTTTCCGCCGATTGTTTGAGGCAATCCGTGTTGAGTGGCGGAACTCATGAAGAAATGAAAAGATTAAATAAATAATAATTCATTGAAAAGCGCGGCGTTGAGTTCTGCCACTCAACACGCAATGCCTCCAGAATTCGGCAGAAAGTGGCGAACGGAGTGCCTTATGACACTTGGTTCCCTCTGCCCACCCAGCTGTGTGCGGGATACAGCGTGAAGCATTACCTTGAGCCCGTAGCGTTTATAGTCTAACGCTTGTGCCCCTGCGCCACAACGACCTCTCTTAAACCCAATATTTAGTTCAAATTAAAAAATTTAAACCCATCACAAATCAATATATTCATTGTTCCCGATAATTAGTTATGTAATATGATTTGAATACAAAGGCTTTACCTTTGAAGATGATGAAGGGTGCCTTTTGTCAATTCTAAACATATCTACATTATATACTTACATATGTCTAAAGGCGCCATACTGTATTAAATAGTTCTAGTTTGTGATAAGAAGCTAAACTCAATTTGGATTCTCCAAAGTAAATGTTTCAAATTTATCGAGATGCTTAAATTTATAAAAGGGATCACATTACGCCAAAGACTGCTTTATACGAATATATATATATATTGCCTGGCGCTTTTAAAATAATGCTACGTACAAAAAAAAATTGTATATAAAGAAAATTGTAAAAATATTATTTGTAAAAGATGTTTGCAAAAAATATTCAAAAAACAAAGTTTTTCGTTTACTTAAAATTTAAATAAGAATTGATCACTTAAAACGTTTATTTGTGTATACAATTTTTCTCTGTCTTACTTAATTACAATAATTTAATATGTGTGCATAACTTAGAATGTGTTGTTTTTGCATGATATCTTATTAGTTCTAGTAAAAAAAATCTGAGAAATAAAAAAACACCTTGATTGATATTAAAAATAATTTGTAACGAAATTTCTGTAACTAAAATGGTTGAAATCGAAAGAATGAGTAATTTTTTTGTTTGTATTCTTCTCTTTACACGTACCGCAAAAAATCAAAAAATAGTAAATATTAAAATGTTAACTTAGCTTTACTGAACCTCAACTCTAAAATACGCTACTAACAAAAAAAGTACAAAAGTGTAAATCCAAACATTCTAAGAATTAAACAGCTTTAACTGGTTAACAAACTCAAAGAGACTGTTTAATATTAACAATATTCATATTCAATGAATTAGAAATAATCCAAACAATAGCTTAAGTGTTATCGGACTTAATTTGCATTATATTATACTATAGTACAGACATAGGAGTACCCAGACTGTGTATTGTATTGAGAATTAGTAAATTTCCTTTAATTTTCACGAGGATAATTTAATTAATCTCACATTTGTTTATAATAGTTGTAATAGTTTACTAACGGCCTGCTTGCGGCTTCGCCCGCTTATCATTACAATATTTTTATTATTCAATCATGACCAACTTGTTTTCATAATTCAGACCCAAATCAGAAAACAACCAAAGAGTACCCAACCTTCTCGTTTATGAATAAGAACCTAATCTAAATTTTTAAACTTAATATTAATTATACAGATTTACTTAATTGGTAAATATTACCAAACTAATACTACAATTATAATCTTTACTATTTTTCTCCACCAATCCAAATAATGTGCAAGCATAATGTGTCTGTTTGAGAGGATGTCGACGGGGGCAAGGGCACCCCCTGCGGGACATTGAATTATTATATTTTGCATCTTCTCGAAAAATATACTTTTAAATTACATGTTATAAAAGCCAAACTATATCTACATAAAATTTTGTTGATGATAGAATAACTTTTGCTGGTAAGTTTTCTATATGCATGTCAAATAAAAAGCAGTCAAATATCACCTTGCAATTTTTAAATATTTTTTATCACGAAATGCTTTATTGTCACTTTTAAGAGATGGATATACCCCTTTACAACCGACGTCATTCGATAGTGAGACTTGATTTTCAAAAATTCTGGTGCGTACACAAATCGACTTTTCGAGACGCAACCGCCCTCGATCGATTGTGAGACTTATCCTTTTTTTGGAAAAAATACGCGCGGACGTCTTGCGAACATGTTTGAACCTGTCAATCGCCCGTTACCACTGTGAGGGATGGCTGCGTTTTGTGGCGCTCAATCTCGCTCGGGTAAGTATTGGTTTATTCATTAAATAAATGCAATTTCTATATTTTTTTGTATGATATACTTACTTTAAGTATTGTTTTATACTCATATGTATTTAATTTGAACCTAGCATGCTTACTTATGTGTATATTGTGACTCAAAATCAAAGACGCACGATTGTATAGGTTAGGTGATACGTACTAAATCGATATTCATACATTTTTGTACTGAAGCATAATTTTTCTGTTCGTATAATCGTTTAATTAGATTTTTTTATTTTCAGGAAAGATGACCTCTCAATGATGGCCAAATTTCACAAATATTAGCAGATGGGAATAACTCGAAAATCGAGGAATTTGCTGATAATGATGAAGATATTGTTGCGAGGGTAACATCAAGAGCAAAAGGTAGAGGGTGGGTTACGAAGACAGGGCATGCTAGAGGAAGAGGACAGGCTAATGGAAGAGGACAGACTAGTGGAAGAGTACAGGCTAGTGAAAAAAGAGGAACACGTGAGAGAGTGTGGGTTGAAACTGCCTATATAGACAAAACTTATGATTACTGCCTGCCTAGGACCTATCGTGTGGATTGTGGCAGTTGGTCTGAACTAAAATGCGAGAAATGCGATCTATACCTTTGTCTATCTCGTGACAAGAATTGTTCCAATTTTTTTACTGACTGACTGATGATAATACAGACTGTTTAATTAATTTAGTTTTCATTTAATATCAAACCATATCCAAACTAGACAAAACTCATAGTTCGAGCTATTTCCTAAGCCCCATGTTCGTGAGGGTAGGTTTTCAGGAAACCAGAGAATTCAAGATTTTTTAAATTTATTTTTAACATGATACTTAAGCACCCATGTAAAGGTCATGCAAATTTCAATGAAGTCTGACTAAATTATTTTCTTCGGTTGTAAAGGGATACGGTGTCGCGGAATTAATTTTTAGAATTTATGAACCTTCATGTTTTGTCGTACAATGTACTTGAATTTTTTACAGTGTACGATAAAACAATGCGATGGCTTAGCCTATAGCACTCTTGAAAGATGTATCTTTCATATAAAACAAAAATAAAAAATGTAAGTCTGACCAGTAGCTCCAGAGATAGCGCTAGCGCTTAAACAAACAAGCAAACTCAAACAAACTCTTCCGCTTTGTTATAATAGTATAGTATAGAAGTATATAATATAGAAGTATATATTATAGATTTATCTAAACAATGTTATTTTTTAGCACGCGTAGTTGAAAAGAAAAAGTGATGGTTGTACACTCGAGAAAATCAACATTACTTTAGTTTGACTAATAACGATATTGAATTTAATATGCACAGTTTTTTAGATGAACGAAAAATAGCTAAAGGAAATATCGTTGAGTGGAATGAGTAATGGCTCTCACCATCTCATGATTTGAGAGTTAATGAATATAATCATTCGTTGGTAGAGCTCATAAAATTTAAAAATAAATAAAATTGGCTTCACGCTGTATCCCGCACACAGCAGGGTAGGCAGAAGGAACCCAGTGTTAAGACACTCCGTTCCCCACTTTCTGCCGAATTCTGGAGGCATTGCGTGTTGAGTGGCAAAACTCAACGCCGTGCTTAACCTCGACACCAGAGCGAAGAAATGGAAATATAAATTTAAGTAAATATTTCATCTCCTCAAGTGGGGATCGAACCCACAACCAGTCGGTTTTGCAGTCACACTTCGTGCCGCTGCGCCACGACTGGCCTCATAAAATTTAAACAGTCCTAATTCCAAATAAGTATTTAAAAAAATGTTTAAGCAATTTATTCATGTAACATAGATATTAAGAAACCGTGAAATGCTTTCCAACAACTATTGTGAGTATGGACAAGCTATAAATTCGGTTTATGTACTTTGTCCGGTATACGGTGTATATTGTAGTACTAACAATTGGTGAATGAAACCAAATGAAAGTAGAAAAAGCAACTCGTTTTTATTTCTATGCCTATTCAAAAAGACAATCGAAATCGTGAGAGAGAAATTGAACATTTGTAAACGGTAAAATAGTACAACATAGCCTAACCCTACCAGGGTTAGAAAATAGTTAGGCAAATAGCTAGACCTAAGTCACTTAATCATATCTTTTTTTAAATTTTAAATGCATTCCGCATTTAACACGACAGGCAAAGTTAAACGAGTATTATAATACTCTGTTGTCCGCTTTCTGCCCGAATTCAGAACATTCCTTTTAAGTCAAAAAATTCAACAACTTAATGAGCGGACATCGAAGTCACAACCATCGTCCGCTTCAATGTTCTTATCGAAAACAAGAAAGAATACATTTTTTTTAGAAAACGTATTTTTCTTTCCTGAGTGCAAAATAAGATTATTAAATATATATTTTTCGAACCTATTAATTATATGAACCTAACTGCGATGTAGTAACTTTGAAGAGGTCACTATTCAGGTCTTTGCTCCATCATCAGACTAGCTCGATGATGCCATATTATAATATTATATTATTACCTGGGCATATAACTGCTAAATTCCATTGCATTTATTAGAAGTGGTATAAATTCAGTTTTTTAAATATATCTACGATACGATCTGTAAAATGCGAAAAATGCGTGAATATAAGACCACCAACCAGCAGTAGGTACCAACAGTACGTTGGTTGCAGGGAAGCCCTATTTCATAATTTTTACGCTTTCAACACAACATCCGCAAAAAACGACTTCAACAAAAACCATTACGTCAATATATCAAATCTATAGACGGATCTTACCCAACTAATGAACAGTCCACCAAACAAAAAGACTTATCGTCTTAGCCATAAAGTTCACAATATTCTAAAACAATTACGTTCAAATAAATTTAAACTCAGAACTCATACAATCATACGTTATTAAGATCGATTTTCCTGTACAACGTTTTGAGAAAGTAAATGTTACGTGAGTGACGTTCCTAAGCAGGCCTAAGGAGTTTGCTAAACATAAACACTAGCTTAAGACGAGTGTCTCTAGAAGCATTTACTCAACACTATATTGGTATGACCCGTGGTATTGGCGTAATGTGAATTTCTAGGAATGCATTGTCGGTTTGTCTGTGTGTATATAAATATTTATTAGCCGACTAATATAAGCTCGTTAGATATAACCTGAGGAGATGGTAATAATATAGTAGAATCCTCCTTAGACACTGATTTATTACGATGAATTAAAGAGCTATCTGTGCTGCTTTGTCATTAATCTTGAAATATTATTTAACAGCTTTCATTATTTTTTAACATTTTTTAAAGTGTTATTCCATAATTAAGAAAACGTATAAAAATTTATGGTACTGGGATTTGAATCTGCGCCTCTTTGGAAACCGTCCAAGCGCTGTGATCAACTAAGCCATACGGAATGAAAGTTAATAAGTAGTTTTTATTATTATGGCATTTTTATAATCACACCACTGTAATATTATTATAATCAAAAATTCTATAAAAAATATGAGTATAAAGTGGTGTTTATTTTTTTTTTAATTTTTCCCATTAAGATACTTGATCCCAATATTCTGCCGAATTTTTGATTTATTGAGTATTGAGCGGCGGAACTCAACGCCACTGTGCCTTTTTACCAAAGCAAGAAAATGATTAATTACCCCGAGAGGGAATCGAACCCACAACCGACACGTTTACAGTTGTACACATGTGCCCCAGCAACATGTGCCATGACGGGCGCAAAAGAAAAAAAATGTTAACTATTTAAAATATTATAAATAAAAAATTCTATACTATTATATTTTATTGAAATGATCTACCACGTTTGAATCTGGATATAAATGATAACTGGATATCTAACATGTTGTCTCAAAAACAAACATCAAATTCACTGGAAATTCACTTTCACTGGATTTAGGGAATAAACTAAAATTAAAACAATGCCTCATTAAATTTCCCCAGAGATACAACTCAAAACAAGTCATTAATATTGTACAATTGAAAATTAAATATTATATTATTAGTTTTCTATAATAAATATTATTATAGAAAACTAATAATATTATTCAGAGTACAAAGTTTTCTGAAAGGCGAAAGGAAATTTATTTTATAATAAGCGTACACGTGCAAACGTACACCCGTTAAGCTAAATAGAGAGATAACTAATCTACTTAACAAATACGTACAATTCCTGATTTCCTGACAACCTAACTTTACCTGATGAGAAAACGGCAAACAAGCTAAAAAAACTTTTGGGCCTTATTACATTTAGACCTCAATAAATAAAGCCTATGTTTTACTACAAAACAATTATAAAAATACAACTTTTAATTTGTCAGCCTGTTTCTAATTAATCAGTTTAATAGTCTGATCTGCTAAGTACAATTAATAATAAGGGCTTATACCCAGTTTATTATAAGTACCTTTTACGTGTAAGTTCTACATTTTGAAACATTTCTAATAAAATTGATATGGATTTATATTGTCTAGGCCATAGTGGTGCAGTGGGATAGCACCTGACTGCGAACCTAATATTATACTTGTGGTTGTATCTCCACTCGGGGGAATAAATTAATGTCTCGAAAATTGGGTGGAAGTTAGGGAACAGAATACTTCAACACTAGGTTCCGCCTGTCTACAATAATATGCGGGAAAGAGCGTGAAACTGCTTATTTTATCTACAATTCGGCTGAGGCTATAATATTCTTTATACCTATATGTATCCTGAAGAAATGAACTTATTACTTTAAAAAATAGACAAAATATAAATAATTTATTCTAAGAGCATGAACGTTTTGTATAATAAAAGGCCACTAAACCAATTTAGTTTCCAAAATTCATACTTGTTGTGAATAAAAATAAATGGTGAAATACTCAGAGAAGATATCTATGCTTATAATAAAATAGTAACGGATCGGTGTCTGTACTTGAAAGATATATAAGAAAAAATGTGAAAAAAATGGGGATCTTCATTAATGTAGTAGAACCTAAAACATTTTTTTTTTTAATTTTTGTCTGTTTGTCTGTGCGTTTGTTATCGCTAATCTCAGAATTGGCTTAAACAATTTAGATGCGCTTTTCACATTTAGATTTTGACAATGTTCCGTTAACATATAGGACTTGTGAAAGTACTTAGGTCGTTTTCTTTAAATACAACAAATTTTGCGAGCAAAATCAAATAAATTCCCACTTTTGAGTTCCGCCGAAAATTGAGCGGAAAGTGGGGAAAAATAAATCTAGTCTCCTAACACTATTATAGATTCCCTCTGCATCCTCTGGTATATGCGGAAAAAAAACTTAAATACTGTTTACCTATATCTATACATCTTTACATATAAATAAAATAAAAAAAGATTTGTTTTTGATATCAATATAACTGTGTTTTTTTAAGTGCATATAGTTTATTACACGAAACCAAAATATTATTAAACAATTTTAACATTTTTGTCTGTCTGTCTCCCTAACTTGGCTAACCTACGGACCAGCTAAACCAATTATTATGGGACTAACACTAAAATACAGAGGGAGTTGTGGAGCAACATAAAGGGCATTTTCACAAGACACAATTGCTATTATACTTTCTAAAAGAGTTATTTTATACAACTATTATATTGAATTGGCCAAATCTTTAGTTTTTAATGTTTTGTAAATTATTATTTGCATGAGACCGAGATTTCAAGATTTAGGATTCTCCAATGTAAGTTGACACTCCCTCAAGCAGCCACGTAGTGCTTGAAATTTCTAAATGATAGATGGAGTAATATATAATCTATATTTTAACCCGGAATTTTTGCGAAATCGGTATTTATGTGGGTATAAAAACTATGTTTGCAGTTACGGTTTACCTAGCCCGATGGGAAATAACTAAACATTTTTCTATAAAATAAAAAAAATTCCATAATACTTAAATAATGATTTATTTAATGCATAACTAAACTAAAATAATTAATCCATTTTTAGGGTTTTGTAACTCAACAGGAAAAAAAGCGGAACCCTTATAGAATCATTGTTTCTGTCAGTCTGTCCGTCTGTTTTAAGCAATTTTATTTGAGATTGCGTTGAGGTATCAATATGAAATTAATGTCAGATATTTCAGTTTACCGTTCTTTGGAGCATATATATTATGCTTCTAATACCATGCAGTCCAAAGATATGAGCATTTATGTATCGTTTTTGCTTCATTTTGTATGAAATTCACCGTGTAATTAAAACCTATTATGTACTACCCGTAGACATTCAGTTAAAAAATTTAGGACGAAATAAGATCTTACAATACAAATAAAGAAAGAAATCCGAAAAGAAAACATTTATTAGTTATTTATGTATTCATTTCATACTAAATAAGTGTATACGCCCGCAAACTTAACTTTGTTATCTAAATTCGCCGCATCATCAAAACCTACAACCTATTTCCCAATCACAATCATGAAATTGGTTCAGAACTCTCTGTAAGCGAGTCCAATTCGCGCTTAGTCGGTTTTTTCTTAAATACACTTAAATAAACATTCGTATATATCAAGCCGCACGCAAGTCCTATAAAAATAGGGTTGACAAAATTTCACGATATTTTTTATTACTTTCGACTTGGTACAACCAGCCTTAAATAGATTTGACACCTAGAAAATTACATTTGAACGGGATATTTCAGTTCAAACGTGATATGTCAGTCTATCTGTCGTGGTGTAGTGGCACAGGTTTGTGATGGTAAACGCGACGGTTGTGGGCTCGATTCTTTTATTTCTTGAAATATTTATTTATATTTATATTTTCATTTCTTTACTCTGCGGAAGCAGCAGAAGTGCGATGTTAAGTTCCGCAACTCAACACGCAATTTCTCCACAACTCGGAGGAAAGTGGGTTAGCACCAGGTTCCCTTTGCTTACCCTGCTGTGTGGAGGATACAACGTGAATCTCTGATACAAAGGCAAAGCGTGGCGTTGAGTTCCATTGTATTTTTGGGTGCATTGCGTGTTGAGTGGCGGAATTCAACGCCGCGCTTCGCCTCGACACCAAAGCGAAAAATGAAGATATAAATTTAAATTAATATTTCATTTTATCGAGTGGGGAACGATCCCACAACCAGTCTCGTTTTTAGACACACTTTGTGCCCCTGCGCTATGACGACAAATAATGGAATACTGATATATAATATCAACGTTATTTTAAAAATACTTAAAGGATTTCAATTGTATAAAAACTGGTTAGGTGGAAATTGGAATCTCCCACCGAGGCTTCCGTATCATTTTCAAGACTAAATCAACAACAACAATAGGACAAGTCCTATTATATTTGTCAAGACAAACTAAATTAAAAATTGACAAACTTAAGTTAATATTAAAATAACATGAAATTAACTACAAATATAAGTTTAATGTTTTTTTTAATGAAATACCTATAAATTTTTACTTTCTGGATTTATTCCTTTATTGGTATTATAAGTTCTCACTTCGTGTCAAATTTCTGAACTGTACGGGAACTGCCCACGGGAAGTCCCCCCTATTGGTTTTGATTACTACACTGCCTCGAGAATTCTGCAGAAAATGGCGAACGGAGTAACACTAGATTCTCTTCTGCCTACCCTACTATGTGCGCGATACGGTGTGTAGCTAGTCATTCCTCCGATAGGGCATCGAACCCACAATCATAGTGGTTGTGGTTCGATACAGTCGACGCTGATCCATATCCACTACGTAACACCCTTTAATGTATTTCAACTAAATTCATATATATTTTATTCATTCTGAAGTTTTTAATAAGCAAACGTCGCTAAAATTGTCCCAAGTTTGATATTATTGCCTTTGTGAAAACCCTATAATTTTTTGAGTTTAGAATTGCTTTTTTTTGTGATATATCAAACAAACAAAAAAACAAATTTGCAATATAGTAGTGAAATAGTTACTTTTGTGATACGTATATGAAATCTACCTTTATATTATGTTGCCTCGGGGCATTTAATTTAGTTTTTATTATGTATGAATAAAAGAAAGATCAGTTGTGGCGCAGGGGCACAAACGTGCGATTGCTACTCGAGGGAATTAAATATTAAATAATTTTATTTCCTCGCTGTGCCAACGAAGCAAAACGCAGCGTTGAGTTCCGCTTCTCAATATGCTATGCCTTCAGAGTTCGGTGGAAAGTTTGGAAGTGTCTTAATAGTAGGTTGCCTCTATCTACCCAGCTACGTGCGGCATAACAGCGTTAAGCTAAAAGAATATTAGTGCAGCAAAAATACACCTTGTATTTTTATCATTTCCTCAAAGTAAAGAGCGGCATTGCAAAAAACACATTTCCACTAAAATGCAATTTAGTTATGCAAGAGACCCTTTAGTAATAGGAAATGGAAAATTATGAATATATTAAAATGTTGGTACAATCAACATAAATATACAAATAATTTCATATAATTTGATTTTTTTACATTTTATTAAATGTGTATGACACTAGAGATATTTTTTCGATGAACATACGATTGCTTAATAATGTTTAGTTAATCATGGATGAATTAAATTAAAAGTGCTGACAATTAATAGGACATTAGAATGTGGATATCTTTATAAGACCCTGAAAATAAAAGATGTAGTGTCTTCTTGATTTTAATTATCCATTTCTCCTTTCATTTTATAAAAGATATAAAACCAAGTCCACGTATTAGCTGTCAGTAACGTCGTTTTATTGCTTGAAACGTATTACTTTACTCCCACGATGAACCCTTAGATTTCTCTTCACGTATATTTACGACTCCCTTTAGAGAATACTTCAAAGTATTAAAGAAAAATAATATGTAGGTACGTATAATTATGTAATATTACCGACAGACTAAATTCATATCAGTATATTGTGACGTTTTCTTAGAGATATCTCTTCTTTTATAAATTCCAATTGATATCTTTAGCAAGTTAGCATTTTGTTTACTTCATGCTATATCCAGCACATAGTAGAGTATGCAGAGGGAACCTGAGGACCTAGTGTTATGACACTACGTTCCCATTAAGACATTTTCATTCCCCACTTTCCGCATTTTGTGACTAAGTTAGGGCGTGGAATATTGGACTTAACCAAAATCTTTGTAAGTCGTAAACGTTAAATTTTGTCTTTTTTAGATCCCTTAGGAATTTTAGAATATCATCTTTTGGTGCTTCCATACCAAGGAATTTATATGATAAATATCATCCTTCTGCGTTGCGTAGTTTCGTCTGTGTTGTCTGTCACTCACTCAGTAAAGAAGCAGTTTTAGATAGATACATACAGACATATATATTATTTATGTACATCAAGAGTATCTTCAAGATAAAGATAAACTTTCTTAGAAAGATTACAAATATCAAAGATCATAAAACTGAAAGTCTGTGCCATTTTGGAATTTTGATGCGTGCGTGTCCGACATTACATGTTCTAAAAACTAGTTTACTTATCACTAACACTAGTTAATAGTTAGCTAATTATGAGTTTATTTAGAGAAGATTATGAATACAGACAGATAAAATGGCGCCGTTCGTATTTTGTTGTTAGGTTGTTTTTTTTAAAGATCTAAGAGTGTTTATTAGTGTAAATGAAATAAAATAAAAATGTTTGAACCTCACACTATATTTTCCACTAAGTTGGGTAAGCAAAATGAACCTGAAAACCTACTGTTAAGACTCTTGGCTCCGCCTAATTCTAGAGACATAGCGTATTGAGCGAAGAAACTTAACGCCGTGCGTGATTAGGTAGGCACTAATATTTTACTCCCTCGACTGTTAATCAAACTCACAACCTGTCGTGTTTACAGTAGCATGCTTTTGAACCTGCGCCACGACGGCCTTTTAATATTGAATATTTATATATGCCTATTCAATTTTTCTTTTTGGAAAAGTGTTAAAAATATAAACAAAAGCATATTTTTAAATATATTAATCACAATGTTTCAATAAAATGAAATGGTCTGCAAATAACTAAATCAAGACATAAGGGAATTTTTAATAGTATTTGGACTTTTTGTATTTTTTAATACTTTTTTTGTACTATATATAGACTCTAGAAGTAATATTCTTGCTTGTCAGGCATAACGGAAAGCACGCCAAGCGTTACGTTCCCTAAATACCTCTTGCTTTTAATACTTAAGTTCATACTTTCTCACGCATATCTGTGATAATATCTAAATTACACTTTATAAACTCAGCTAATTCATATTTTTTTCATTTAACAGTGCTTTTCAATTCTATATAAAGATTATAGGTTCAAATACATATAAATTCTAGTATAAGCGTTTGCATGAATTATAATATGTGTATATCGATTTTACTTAAAAGTATTTCAAAATAAAAGAAAAACCGCGAATGCACAAGTACAAGGGACACAACGAGTTCTGTACCATTATCTATGAAACGGCAAAAAATCACGATTGCTGTGTGGGTGGGTGGCTTCTCTAAATATATATTTTTATGTTATTTACATGCACATCATCTGTAAAAATTATAACTCTAACTATCACGGACAGACGGATTGACAGCGGACTTATAATGATAGGATCCCGTTTTACTCTTTGGGTACGGAATCCTTAAAAATATATGGTGTAAAATCTAATTTTAATTATTTGAAATAATAATTTAAGACGAAAGACTAAAATAAATAAATATATATTATATTAATATTCGTTTTTCACGTACATATTTATTTCTTTTTTCTATAAGTTTACATTTAGCATCACGTTGTATCCCACCTTGTGTTAAAACACTTCGTTCTTCATATTCCGCCGAATTCTGGAGGCACTGCGTAATGAGTGTCAGAATATTACACACGATTGAAGGTAGAGAACGGACTCTCTTGTCCTGCGTTTTCGCAGAAAATTATAGACATAACAAAATAACTAAACATAGAGCAAGTAGCAAATAACAAGAAGCTGAAACTACTTTGAAATTGCTAATCAGGAACTGTTAAGACGGAGCTTGTAAGTTTCATCTTTGATAGAACCTTGAAACTTACAATTTAGGGTTCTATAGTAGGATATAAAACGCTAAATAGTTTCCTTCTATTTATTTCACTTGACCTTTATCACATACTGATGGCGACAAAATGAAATTAAAATAGAAAAAATATGTTTATTAACAAAAATATGTTTAAAAAAGTATGTACCATTTTTGTTACATCTGATGGTACCCACACTTACTACTACTACTAGGTACTACGATAACTAGGTATTACTGTATTGTGGGTATTGTTAAGAATGACTTGAAGTAAGAGCTAAGTAAAACATAGCTAGAGATACTAAGAGGTATGCTGCTTTTATAAGAAAGGCAATGAAACTATTACAAAAAGCTATTGTGAAAGTTTGTTTTAATGTTTTATATTTATCTATAATATCATCAATCTTTTAAAGCTAAATTTACAAACTAAAATAGACAAGTTGCATAAAACATAAATATTATATTATGTCGGTTCGATTCCCGTTCGAGGAAATTAAATATTGAATCTTATAATTTCCTTGCTCTGGTAACAAGGCAAAAGCGTGGAGTTGAGTTCAGCCACTCAACACGCAATGTATTCGGAATTCGGAAGTGAGAAACGGAAGTATTTTAATAAGAACAGAATGTCTCACCACTAGATACCCGGGTTCCCTCTGCCTACCCTGCTTTATGCATACAGCATGAAGCCATTAATATTATATGTAAACAATATAAATAAATATAAAATATACAACTTAAAACAATATTTAAACAATATTAAACAATCATACAGATCATCTCCAAGCAACAATTAAAATGGGACCTCTATCAATACATATTATTAGTCATTACATCGAATGCTATACAGATAAGTCATCATTAGCAGTAAATAATATTTTTACACGCGATTATAGTCTATAACCTAAACTGGTACAGACTATAATCATATATCCATTCGCGTACCATATTTGTAAGTACTATTTAAAAATCAAAATTGTTAAACCTACCATAGAATACAGAAATATATTATAACACTTTTCTTGGATCAACTATAAAATATAAGAAATATAACCACTTTCACTTAAATTGTGTATATTTTATAGAATTAAATGATTAAGCTGCGTACATTCATGGCAGTTCGCGTCAAACTGCGCGAGAGCCTCTCCCCTCCAATATCAACTTGTTTTGCTCGTTCGTTCTTCTTAACACAAGGTATTAAGATTCAAGCAAAAGCTTAGATTTTATATAATACGAAACTATAAAAGCTTCTATTTGTTTTCATTTTAATGTAATATTTTAAATATAAAAATATTTTTACTTCTTCTAATATTTATTATAACCTCGTTACCAGAGCGAGAAAATGATAATAACGATTTTATTTTACGTACTTATTACTAGTCTTATTTATGCATTGTATATTTAACTTACCAGTATATCGTAGACGGAGACTATTTTCGAAGGTCACTATACAAAGGTCGCTTACTCTTTAAGTATCGATGGCCTTGTCAAGTCCAACATGGCAAATTTGTTTTCTGACAGTTTTAATTACTTAAAATATTTTTTGATATACATTTATTTAAATGTATTAATAGGATATTTAAATATTGTTCGAGATAAAAATATAATTGAGACGTAAAAACAGTTGTACTAAAATATATATGGCTTATTGAGGTTTTATTTTAAATAATTATTTTAACATTATCATATTTAACAAAAACTATTAATTTTTATGTTGCATTTTTAGATGACAAATGTAATTTTGATTGTTATATAGTGAGACATAAAGGACTCACATTGTGTTGCATTTTTTTTTTTATATAACAAGTTTTCAAATATTTTCTTTATTTATTACAAAAAAAAATCCAGTGCAGTATTTTTTTATTATATCTCGAATGCTAACAACTTGACGAAGGGTTATGCAATCAAGATATCTCAGATATGTACGTTAAATATAATGTCAATATGTATTATGTAATAAGTAGTCCCTCGGTCTAGTAGCTTGTTCTCAACGGCGATGCATGCAAATTGAGAATGTATTAATGTTTTTTTATCATTTATCCAGTTCAACTTGGATTCATTTGGTTTAAAGATTCATTTTTAAGCATCCGTTCAGTCTATCTAAGCTTGAAAAGTTAAAAAAAAAAAGAAAAGTTTTAAAATTACTAATAATTCTACGTAGGTTTTTAAAAATTCTACTAAATATTTGACTGGGGCCGGTCGTGGCGCAGAGGCACAAAGTGTGACTGTAAAAACGACTGGTTGGGTTCGATTCCCACTCGAAAAAGTAAAATATTTATTTACATTTATATTCTCATTTCTTCGCTCTGGTGTCGAGGCAAAGCGCGGCGTTGAGTTCCGCCACTCAGCACGCATTGCCTCCAGAATTCGCGGAAAGTGGGGAACGGAGTGTCTTAACACTAGGTTCCCTCTGCCCACCTTCCTGTGTGCGTGATACAGCGTGAAGCTATAAAAAAAACTAAATAATTAAGTTTATTAAACCGAGTTTGGACCTGAATTATATCGAAAATATACATAGAAATACATACCGTTCAAAATACCAATGGTACATAAGGTTATGAAATAAAAAAAAACAAAAGAGATAAACGTAAAATGTTAACATAGGTATACAACTAGCATCGGATGGGTAGCTGTCATTCAATTAACATGCTAAAATGACGAATTTACACGCGTAATGGCCACTTTGGTCACCTCGATTTCGTTAGCCAGGAAATTCAACCGTAAAATGGCTTAAACCGAGTGTTAAACTCAAATAAAAATGTTTGGTTGTACTTAAATATTGTAAATAAGCAAAGTTTGCAAAGAATATATTTCTAAGATTGTTTGTACAGGAGTTAGCTATAAAATATTAAGTTACATATTAGTTTTTGATATTTATTTTTAGGCAAACAATCATATTATAGACAGCAATATCAACTTTAGCGATAGTCACTACTATTGCTAAAATCGCTTTTTATCAACTTTAGCGAATTCGGTTCAATGAATCAACGTGTGTATTGCATATCAGGTTCCGCTCAGTCATTCTTGTTCGTACTTTTTACATGTTGGAACCGTAATATCGTGTATAGAACAGGAAATAAGCAAAAAAGCGAGGTGATAAATAAGTTTTATTTGAATATATGAGAAGTAAAGAAATTTTGAAAAACACTTATTTAAGTTGATGGCTTGTGACATATTTACATTTTGAAAACTTGGAACCCAATAAACAAGATACTACAATATTCAGGCGGTTTCATGGTATGATGATTAAATGTCATATACATTAGAAAAAATAAAAATTTTGATTGTCAATGAAAAAACACGCACAATAAAGTATCCCGAACATTTTATTAATATATATTTTATTTTTAAAAACGAGAAAGTTTTTTATATTCGTTTTTTTTTTCTTTTTATGTGTGTCCATTGATTTCTCCGTCATTTGTAAGCCGACGACCAAAAAATCTTTTCTTATTTGTATTTTCAACGAATTTCTTCATCAGATCCTGACTACCAATCAGGATATGATGATAGAATCCCAGGGAAATCAATCAACCTTTAAATTTTATAGGCACGTACGTGTTTCATATAATTTCTTATAATTAAAAGATAAAATTTTCCCTTTTTTAATCATCATCTGATGACTTTTCTGAGCTGATAATGACGAGACGCAACTCCTTAAAGAAAAGGAGTTAGGGGACATTATCTAAAATAATATAGGGACTTCTATAAGGCTAGTGATGTACGAGTACTATCACGTTATTTTCACGTTATTTAAGAAATACAGATATTTAAATTAAACCATTCACTCTATGTACGTTTCAATTCGCTATCGTTAAAAAAATGGTAGGAAAATATATAATGTCCTAAATGTCAGTAAGAATCACATACACATTTAGTTAAATCTTAAAAAAAGACATGTTTAAATCCTTATTTACTGAAATAAAAAAAAATGTCAACACTTGTCGGTCACTAGTGGCAGTATCTTATGCTATGATTTTGATGTCGCGTTTATATTTTTGTCTATCTCTGCTATAAATCATAATTGACAGTACCAATTCTATAAAAAAAATTATTACGTTCAACAGAATTTGATGAAAGATTCGATACTCTGGATTAGCGGACCAAACCTTACACTACCATAACGAGTTTTTGTGAGCTGTTTTTTTGCCAAGTCATCTGATCCTAATCCTGACCTCATCCGAGTGAAACTACTATTTCATCTACGCGAAGTACTTTTAATTATATGACACAGGAGCTAAGATATATCAATAAAACCTTCATTTTATTATTTCTTATAGGCTTTTTGATAATACAATCAATAGCTTTCTGTTTCATTTCAGCCATATCTATTAAAAGAGGTAATTTATAAATAACAAAAATATTCGCGTATTTTTTTTAGATTATGTAGCAAAGTCCATTTCTTTGAGAAGCCGTTCATAATTTCGCTCGGGAAGCATTTTTTAAACTTTAGCTGCCAACTATTTAGACGGTACCCAAGTAAAGAATCGAAAATGAAAAATTTAAGTATATTTTATTGCTGTTTTGAACTACTAACAAGTGTAGTTTTCGATTATATATACGATTATTCGATAATTTCGATTATATATATATNAAACAATAAACTGTTGTGTCGCCTGTATAAAATCGCAGGGGCACTTCAGGGAGTGAGGAGGAGTTTAAAAAAAAAAAAAAAATATTAACTTTTAGTCTGGAAGGAATATTTCACAAGTAATTTTGTTGTATCTTCTATTTGTTGTTGTAAAAGTTTGGTGAACCGCAACTTTCTGAAATATAAATTTAAATGACAGTTTACACGTGTCGTTAGTCAGTTCATTTAATATATACATACATCTGATCAAAATTACTTAAAAACAGTCTCTATTGGGGATTAGGAATTATTGAATTTATTATTACTGCGTTGTTACAGAATATCGCGAAGCAAATAAATGTCAATTTTCTTAGCAATGTTTGCCTGACATTTTCAGATATATTTTTGCTTATCTCTATATATTAAAACAGTAAAAATATTTTGTCTGTACATTTAGTAATTTTGACTGAAATGGTTAGAGGGACACTTAAAAAGAATAGTAGAAAGCAAAAATATATTTTTTTGAATTTCTTGTCTGTCTGTGTGCCTGTTTTTTATTTTTTTTATTTAAAAAAAGTTATTGTCATTTGAATGAACTCAAGGCATTAGTTTGCCTGCGAAAATTATATATTATAGCAATCTATATCTATACTCATAATAAATGTATAATTGTTTATAATAAATTTATATTTTTAACTGTATACTATGTATTTAGTAAAACGTCGTTTTTGATGAATATATATGAAATTTAACATAAAACGGGATTTTTAAATTGTTCGAACAGTTACAGCCCAATAGATGGCGCTGTACATAAAGCATCATTTTCTGAATCACGCTGGTAAGATTTTATTATAGCATAATAAAATTTTCTCGGGTGGGTATCAAACTCACAACCTGTCACGTTTACAGACGCATACTCGTGCCTCCGCCACGACTGGCCTCTATTTCATGAATAATAAAGCGATTTCTTTTTATATTAAATAATAAGATTATACTAATATAATTTTGATAAATGCTTCAAATTTAAAGTTCAATATTGCAATAAAATAAACTGAAACTGTAAAGCACCCCGTGTAATAAATATTGATGTACCCATTCAACTATGGCAGAAGTATTGGAAAAGCTTTAAAGTATAGTAAAAGTCGAAGAAATTTAATATTACGCGTGCGTGTTTAAATTTGAAAATAAGATTTTTACTTTAAAGGGTTATAGTTGACAGTGACATGTAGTGGGGTTGGGATGGGGAGCGTATTCTAAAGACAGTATTTTTTTCTAGGGGCTCCTCACGCTGCATGTAAAAATAAATATAAATAAGCTTCACGCTGTATCCCGCGCACAGCAGGGTAGATAGAGGGAACCTAGTGTACAGCACTCCATTTCCCACTTTCCGCTGAATTCTGGAGGCAATGCGTGTTGAGTGGCGGAACTCAACACCGCGCTTTGCCTCGGCACCAGAACGAAGAAATGAAAAATAAATTTAAATAAATATTTCATTTCCTCGAGTGAGAATCGAATCTACAACCAGTCGCGCTTACAGTCACCCTTTGTGCCCCTGCTCCAAGAATGGCTGAGTCGAGTTCGAGTTGCTTTAAAATTTGTTGAATGACGTAAAAAAGGGGTATATACCAAGTATTGGTACTGAATAATATTTTATCAAAATCAATACTTACATAAATGCATATGAAGACAATTATGTATGATTTGGTAAAGCGAAAGAAATCGAGCTAGGCATAACAACAATTACACTTGAACCAAAGTCTACACACAGGAATAAAAAGAAAAATACTTTAATATAAACTTTTTATTTTATTCCTTCTCCTTATGTAAACAGTTCATGGTTTCGTGGGAAAGTTAATTAAAGGATTCCCTAACGACATTGCCAGTTTCGAAAGGTATTATTACAATTTTATTCCATCGTTTTACTTTAAGCAAAACTGACTCTAATTTGTTAAGTGAATTTTGCACACAATAACAGAAAGTTACTTGAACTAACACATTTCTAGTTCATTATCAAATATGATTATTAGCGCTCTCTGAAATTCAAAATTAGAATTTATAATATGATGCCAATACCCTCTCACTCGATGCTTTGTACAGATTGATATTAAGTTTTAGTTTTTTTTAGGTTTACGTTTTATCCTACATATAGCAAGGTAGACGGAGAAAACCTAGTGTTCAGACACGCACAAATGAAATAAAAATAATTCGTTTCCCCGAGTGGGAATTGAATCAACAACTGTCGCGTTTACAGTCATACACTGTGCTGATAACTATATATCATTAAGTATATTTATCGTTTTAAGTTTTAAGTATATTTACTCGTATAGTATACGTGCTTAAATTTTGTATGCCTACCCAAATTGTTATTTTATATATGAACGTTTGTGTTTTCACGTTGTTGTTTCACAGTAGAATATTAGGAAAACTATTTTAAAAGCTTTCACTTAGTAAATTATAAATATTTTAGTCAGTATAGCAGCACTACTTTATGAAAAGTTTTCACTTCAAAATTAAAAAATCAGGTTTACGATGCGGAATATCGTAAAGGGGAACCTAATGTCAAGACACTCCGTTCCCCATTTTCCGTCGATTTTTTCGAGGCGGATCTCAATGCTCAGCTTATGCCTTGTTGCCAGAGTGAAGAAATGAAAATATTAATAATTATTAATTCATCCTCTCCAGTGGAATCGCACTCACAACCATATTACAGTCACACCCTTGAGCTCCTGCGCCACCACGTCCTCACTATATTTATGAAAATATTTAAAGATATAAGGCGTAAGAAATTTGATTAAATCTACATTTTAATTTTGTTTCATTATTTAAATCACATCAACGCGTGGGTGGGTTAGCACCCAGTTCAGTGATTACTTTTTTTTTACTTACCTATTTGGCACTATCAAATTACTATTTACTAATAAAGCTGAGATAGTATAGTCTTTTTTAATAAGCTTTTATTAGCCTTGGTAGTATCTATCTATGTACTATGTTTGTAATGGAAAATTTGAACGTGATTTTGACTTACTTTAATATTTGAAATTTTGCATAGGTATCAAGAACCAATAGAGGATTTATCATTAACGAACATTATGGCACTATTTTTAGGGTTTCGTACCTTTTAAAGAAAAAAGGAACCCTTATAATACCACTTTATTGTCCATCTGTCTCTCTATCTGTCTGTCTGTATGCCTGTCAAGAGCTTGGAGATATCGAGCCGAAATTCTAATCATATACCTACATCTACTGCTCCATGATTTCCTGAAAAAAAAACGTATTTCTACATTTACTTAAGATATACCGTTTATATAGCAAAAAAGAATATTTCGACTCTATAAGGGAAATCAAACTTAATACGTTACTTTTGGTTAAACTAAATTAAAAATCAAAATCAAATCAGCTTCACGCTGTATCCCGCACACAGCAGGGTAGGCAGAGGGAACCTAGTGTTAAGACACTCCGTTCCCCACTTTCTGCCTAATTCTGGAGGCATTGCGTGTTGAGTGGCAGAACTCAACGCCGCGCTTGACCTCGACACCAGAGCGAAGAAATGGAAATATAAATTTAAGTAAATATTTCATCTCCTCGAGTGGGCATCGAACCCACAACCAATCGGTTTTACAGTCACACCTCGTGCCACTGCGCCACGACTGGCCTCTTTGGTTAAACTAGAATTATGAAATTTAGCATCTAGCATCCACAGGATTACTAGTTCAGGAAAAAATCTGAAAATTATAAATTTTTGGTTAAATCCTAAAAAATAGCCTTAAAAAGGGGGCAAAATTTTGCTCTGGTTATGCTAAGCCTGAATTTCAGAAAAAGTTCGGGACCTCCAATTTTCGTACGGAAGGAATCGGGCCGTCGAGCCCGACTCGCGCTTGTCCGGTTTTTTGTGTGTATATAGAAATTCCGATTTCATTTATTAATGTTTATATAATAAAATAGAAGAACTAACTTTAAGTTTCTATCAAAACATATTCTTCGAGTAACTGTTACAATTAACAATCAAAATATTAACTATTCCAATACCTACTATAAATTTGGCACGTGAATCGGTTTTGATCCACGTGCCGTACATGTTTGTTGTGTTTCATAACTATATAAAGATGATTTACCTTGAATAATTTGATCTTTTTGAAAATATATTTATACGACTAAAATATATAAGTTAACAAGACAGTCAAATTAAAAGTGAGTTTAATGTTTTATTACTGTGTAATATTTTATTACTGTGAGAAATTTTAATTATTCTTAGATATAGCTAGATACGTATTAGTATTATAAATACTTAAAAAAACTGATTAAAATTCTGTTTGTAAGTATATCTTTAAAGCTGAAAAACAAAAAGTGTTGAAAATTGAAAAGTATATGTTTAACAAACATTGCTATAGATAAATAATTACTTAAAGATTTCTAGAATCGACTTATATTTCAGGCTCCATTTCCCTCGATCCCCACTCTGGTGTCGAGGCAAAGCGCGGCGTTGAGTTCTGCCACTCAACACGCAATGCTTTCATAATTCGACAGAAAGTGGGGAACGGAGTGTCTTAACACTAGGTTTCCTCTGCCTACCCTGCTGTGTGCGGGATACAGCGTGACGGTGATTTTATTTACTTATTTTTTTGTTTTTAGTTTTTCATTATTCCCAATGGAATTTGAACCGATATCCTTGACGTATACTATAACACACTTTAGCAAAATTACGTAGAAATATATTATATCGTATGTATATGTTTATATATAACACCATCTTGTAGATACTGGGCAACTCAGCGCAACAACAGCGCTAAGCTATTGTAATTAGAAGAAACATTTTGTCAGTCTTATTAAAGCATTTTGTTTTATGTTTGTTGTTAACTGACGTTAGAACACCGTATCATAAGCAAAAAACAAAACTAAAAGTAAAATTAGTATAGCAATGATAGCTTGTGAACAAGATTAGACATAATTTTTAAGTACATTTGTACAACAGTGTATTATATAAGCTAACCTAAATCTACCCTCGTTTACACAAGTTCGCTAACAATATGTATCTTATGGGTAAGTAAATTGTTAGGAATGCTTTTTAAAGCAACTTTCATTCATTATACTATGAATATCAGAAATTGCTTCTTAAAAAGAAGTATCTTAAAGAAATAAGAGAAGGAAGAGTCTTAAAGGGACTCTAACAATCATTTTGAAATACCTAATGAAATACCTAATGATACACCACTTGTCATAATTCGACATTTTTATTCCTGTTGACAATATAGTGTCAGGATTCTTTTTTTTTAACATGCATTCTCCTACTGTGTAAAATTATCTCTTTTTTACCGTACAACCTCCTTCGTGTCTTCGTAGCAATCGATTGACGTCAGAATAATCAAATTGGATAAATTCATCTGGTCTCTACAACGCCGTACAAAATCAAAGTAGCTATATATGAGACACACACACACATATACAAATATGTATAATATATAGATATACACATCCATAGACACATTTGCGAAATGACACCGATACCTCCAAATTATTTCGTGTCTTAAATGATAAATAAATCTTTTAGGAAGAGATATTAAGTTACACAACTCCGGCAATTAATTGGGTTTCAAAGATATAATTAACTGATTAGAACACAGGCGGAAGCGATTTAGCCATTATAATAAAACATTTTCTTTTTATTCTTAATATCATACGGTGCACCGAACCGATTTGCAGTTAAAAAGTTCATTTGTATTCAACATCTACAAAAGTGATTTTATTAGGCTAAAACATTATTTTAAAAAATACTATTTTTCTATCGTAACTCTTATCGACATGTCATGTAGTTTTATTCTTATATTTTCGGTATATCCCGCATACAGCAGGATACGCAGGGGGAACCAAGTGTTAAGACACCCTGTTCCCTATTTTTATTATCAAAATACGATGGCACAGTGCTATCTAATTAACAACTTACTGAGAATACGCAGTTTAATTAAATAATTTACCTCACTCCCGTACGATAAAGCGCGGCGTTAAATTCCGCCGTTCAATATACAATATTGCAGTAAGAATATAGTGTGAAACATAAAAAAAATATGAACCACTTATGATTGAATTTTGTAAGGATTATATTCTTAATCGATTGCCCGAGGTCCATTATACGGTAGAACGGCGCCATATAGATATTAAACAATGGTATCCGAACAAAGTAAACCATCAGTTCTCTTTCTTAATACTTACACATTTTTTGGTTTAAATATTTATAATAAATACGTTATATGGACCTTATTGTAATTTTACTGGAGCTTTTTAATGGTGTAAGAGTTACTAAGTGGTAAAAAAATTTAAGTATATTTTCTCAGTCTTTTTTCTCAATTTTAAATATTATTCTGTCGTTCATAAACTTTATCTATACAATTAACCTTATTTATACAATTTAACTATGCGCTTATCAATATTTATGTAAATAACAGTATTTACAAAAATTGAGATATCTAATTTCCTGCATTACATGATGGTTTTAATAAGGTTTTTTTTTTAATCAATAGATATTATATACTAAAACAGTAAAAATATTATATTTTATCTGTACATTTAGTAATTTTGACTGAAATGGATAGAGGGACATTTAAAAAGAATAATAGAAAGCAAAAATACATATTTTTAATTTCTTGTCAGACTGTCTGTCTGTATGTATGGCCACGCTAATCTCCGAAAGTACTGAATCAATTTACTTAAAACTTTCACCAGTTGCTTTGGTTTAACTCAACTTAACGTTTTAAGTTTGGTACATAAAAATATCGGTTCATTAAAAAAAAGTTATCGTCATTTGAATGAACTCGAGGCATTAGTTTGCCTGCGAATGTTATATAGTAATCGCGCTGGCTGAAGAATGACATCGAAACGTCTTGGTTATATGACTGTTGATAAAAAAATATATTTTTAAAGTACTATTGCTCAGAGTACAAGCAATAAAGTAAACAAAATTGAATTGTTAGTGAAGGTTACCTTCATAAATCATAACAGTTAAGTTTATGTCGTAATTAATTCAATACAGGGATAAAGACCGATTTGATCTTCCAAGAAATATTAAGAAAATACATAGACGTTCGTTCTTTTGAAATAAATCTATATAAAAATGCCTAAAACCAGCTTTTCTACGTGTACTGTGTAATAAATACATATTTACCAATTGTGCATTAAGCTAATAATATATGTAACTAATTTAAAAACCGTACAGGAATTAATTTGCAATCATTACAGCTATTTTACAAAGAATATTATGAATCCTTCAAATCAAATAAAATAATTCAACATTTAAGGCTATTTCTGAAGGAGTAAATTAAAAAAAATTAAAATTATGATGAGACGTACATAAAATAGATAAAAAGAACGTAAATTTACAGAAATATATACGTACCAGTGGGCACGCGCAGCTTCGCCCGTTTATTTGCACCCTTAGGGGTGACTTCTAAAAAAACACGAAACAAGTGTTCAATAAAATAGTTTTAACTGTCTGAATTTATTTTTTTATAAAAATAGGTGGCGATTTAAAGATTTTTCCATATAAACTTTAAACTCCTTATTTAACCCTTAGGGGGCGAATTCTAAAAAAACGATGAAACACGTGTTCAATGCAATATTTTTAAGAGTCTGAATTTCAAATTTTATAAAAAAAATTCATACAAACTTTCAACCCTTTCAACCAACTTTCAACATTGCATCCCGTTAGGATTAAAATTTTTCAAAATCCCTTCTTAGTGGATGTCCAGATTATGAAAATAAACATCTGTCCAAATTTCACGTTTCTACCATCAACAATTACGGCTGTGCTTGTGTCTTACCTCAGTCAGTCAGGTACATGTCCTTTTATATATATAGACTAGCGGCCCACCCACGGCTTCGCCCGCTTAAAATACATGTTTATTGATTTAATAACCAGAATTGATTGACAACTATAATGACTTCTAATATGATTTTCTTATTACTTTAATCTGTAATATTCTAATATGATTTTTTTACGACATTATCGTAATTTCTATAAGAATTTTTGATTGTTTCGAACTAAAAAATACGACCAATGGTTGATATTTGATATTCATAAAATATACATAAAGCTAATTATTTGTTATATGTATATATATGTATATATTTTTGTAACATTACGTTCTTTTTACCTATGTTATGTTTTTTAAAGCTCTGTTAAATGTGCTGTTGCACTTAGTAATTTAATGTACTGCTTCAGAAACGGCCTTAAATGCTAAATTATTGATTTGGGTAAGAATTCATAATATTCTTTGTAAAATAACTGTAATAATTGCATATTAACTCCAGTACAGTTTTTAAATTAGTTACACATATTATTAGCTAAATGTACAATTGGTAAATATGTAGTCATTACACAGTACACGTAGAAAGGATGTTTTTAGGCATTTTTATATAGATTTATTTCAAACGAACGAACGAACCAAAAAATCTATGTATTTGCTTGATATCTCTTTGAAGATCAAATCGTTCTTTATCTCTGTGTTGAATTAATTACGATTTAAACTTAACTGTTATGATTTATGAAGGTAATCTCCACTAACAATTCAATTTTGTTTACTTTATTGTATAAAATATTGTATAATAGTGCTTCAAAAATATATATTTTTATCAACAGTCATATAACCAAGACGTTTCGAATGTCATTCTTTAGCCAGGAATCTTACCAGCGCGATTGCTATATAACATTCGCAGGCAAACTAATGCCTTGAGTTCATTCAAATGACGATAACTTTTTTTTTAATGAACCGATTTTGATGAACCAAACTTTAGTAGTTAAGTTGAGTTAAAACAAAGCAATTGGTGAAACTTTTAAGTAAATCGGTTCAGTACTTTCAGAGAAAAATGTGGACATACATATCGACAGACAGACAGACAAGAAATTCAAAAAAAATTTTTTGTTTTCTATTATTCTTTTTAAGTGGCCCTCTATCCATTTCAGTCAAAATTACTAAATGTACAGACAAAATATTTTTACTGTCTTATTATATATAGAGATAGATAGATAATAAATAATTAGTTTCATGTATATTTTTACAAATATCAAATATCAATATTGCTCGTATTTTTTAATTCAAAACTATAAAAATCAATCATATTAGAATATTACAAATTAAAGTAATAAAAATCATATTAGAAGTCATTATAGTTGTCAGTCAATTATAATATGTTAATTAAGTCAATAATCTTGTAGCTTAAGCGGGCGAAGCCGCGGGCCGCTAGTCTATATAATATATATAATAAGATTGTAACTGATCGCTGTCGTTAAGTAAGCACATGGAGCACATATGAGAAAACATATTATAAACGATTTCCTAACAGGAGAAAGTTATTGAAAGATTGTATTTTTTATGTTTGTCAGAATTTTTGACTGGGTGAGGCAATTTTGATAATTCTTTTTTTATTTTAAAGGTATATTTCCCATGTGGTCCCATTTTAATTTGGTCCATTTCTGACAATTCGGTAACTTTGAAAAAGTCACAGAAGTCTTAAATTTGCAATTAATATTTGCGCGACAAATAGACGATTAACTGGATATCCCGCCAATCTATTTCGATGCTTTCTTTTTTATTGGAAAGGACATTTCAAGGGTAAATTGATATAAGTTTGGTGTGGCGTTTGATAATGGCATCCGGATGAAATTGAAGAAGTAGGTTTTTTTTTTGGTAAAAAATATTCATTATATTTTTTTGTCGAATTGTCTGTGCGTTTGTGCACGCTAATTTTAGAAACAGCTTCACGTTATATCACGTACACAGCAGGGTAGGCAGAGGGAACCTAGTGTTAAGTCCGTCGAAATTTAGTAACAGCTTAATTGATTCAAGTACAAATTTCACTATTTTATTTTAATATATTTTCCTTAAAATTTACTGTTTATTTTGTTAAAATCGGTTTATAAATAAAAAAGTTATGTCAATATAAAATAGTTGATTCGAAAAAATATGATTTTATTATTGATTAAAATAATTGTTTTGTTTTATTGAATTGACTGAAGTTTTACTTTTAATTGTTATGTTGTCTTTAAAATGCTAATATTATTATACACGAAAGTAATTTACAATTAGTAAAACAAATTAATAGAAATAAAAGAGTAAACTAAAACGATTCAACACGTACTCGTCAGTACACGTAATAATAAGTACGACACGCAATAATAAAATTATGGATTCCACACAGTCATTGGTTTTCGAAGAACCTGTATGGAATTCTAATTATTTCCTGAATGCTGGTGTCGTTGTGGTTTGACGTGGCAATGTCTGACTGTGGATGCGATAGCTATGGGCTTAATATCCAGTCGGGTGAATAATATATTTAAAGTACTTTAGCTTGAAACAAAGTGTCTTAGCACTTGTTACTCTGCTATGCGGGAAAATATACATACATATATGTAAAATTCAATTTAAAAGTCAATTTTATTTCCGTCAATTCTTAATTGTGGCGAAACTCTTTTAAACACATTAATAAATTGCTGTTATAATTTCCATAAAAATGCCCAATGATTCTGTCATTTATCTCCCTTCTGGTTCTCCAAACAGGTAAAAGGTACAGGCTCCGAGTTAGCACACGTTTCTTATAACTGCCCATATAGAAATTTGGAGCAGTATTTATTGCATGTGGGTTTTAAACATTACAAGCAAACCGGCTTATGACATATTTGACAGTTTCTGTTGGTCGTCCAGTTTCCGCCTTATCCTTGACCGAAATAAGTTTAAAATTATTGAAATATTCGATGTACAGTAAGCACAATATAATTTCATACTTACATTTAAAAAGGTAATATATTTGTTATAATGTTATATATTTAATTATTTTCACAGTAAAATTTTATGATATTTGACATGTAAATAAGTCGTTCCCAAATTATTGTTATTCATAAACTTGAAGCAAAAGCCATCGATGCGTACTGCGGTAAGAACGAAAATGAAACATTCATGATTGAGCAACAGGAAAGTTTATAATAAAAAATATAAGTTTTCAGGATTTTTATTACCATTTTTGTATATGTATTTTTTTCAGCTTCATGCAGTATCCCGCACACGGCAGGGTAGGCAGAGGGAACCTAGTGTTAAGACACTCCGTTCCCCACTTTCCGCCAATTTCTGGAGGCATTGCGTGTTGAGTGGCGAAACTCAACGCCGCGCTTTCCCCTCGACACCAGAGCGAAGAAATGAAAATATAAATGTAAATAAATATTGTATCTCCCCAAGATCACCACACACCGCAACCTACAGGCACACTTTGCCCTGCGCCACCCTGCGCCACGACTGGCCTTATATGTTTCAGCTGAATATTTGTAAAAAGGGTCAATTGTACAACAACTGTCTGTAAATTGAGAGCACGAAGTGACATATCATAATTATATCTCAGCCTCTTCCGAAAAATACCTGAAATATAAGTAAAACCTTTTAAGCTTAAGTAAAAACTAAAAATATCCTATAATTCATAAAAATGTTCCCATGAATATGTTCCCTAAAATTGGTAGACATGTTTCAAAACATATACATATCATCATATTTAAAAGGAAGTATACAATTAAAACGACCCTTCATATCGTTTATTCATTAGATATTAAGCCATCGACATTCCGATACCAGCTTAGGCATGGATACCATATTGTTAAAATATAGGAAAATAAAAATTCTTTGAAACGTGACCGCTCTTGATTGAAAACATGTGCCTACATAAAAATACATATATGGAACTGACCTTTTATACATTACGTGACGTGTTTACATTTGTATATTTACATTTAAATTAAAAAAAATAATTAATTGAACGAATTCTGAACTTTTGATTATAAATGTTAAGACCCGAGATTTAAATATTAAATAAATTCAATACGCAACGTATCGAATTCGCGCGGAAACAGAAGATGAGAATGTGTTGACACTAGGTTATCTCTAGCTACCTACACACATTTCTACATAAATCGTGATACCGAATTGATATTTTGTAGTTCATTTTAATTAAACGTTCTCAAATAACATGAGGAGTTTAAGCAAAATTTAGCGTAGTATAAGTTTGTGGTTTTCTTGTAGATCCGTACATAAAAATGTATTTACTTATATGTGCTAAGACATACATAAATAAAAATTAAAATAGTATGCAAAGAGGCTGTCGTGGATGTGTTGTCGTGGACTTGTGCTATACTCTATTACATTAACCACTAGTCTTTTGAGGCTGCGCCAGTAGAATAACTTAAAACTTGTTTAACTTATTCTACGTAGTAGTATAGCAACAAAGTTAAAACTGCTATCGACGTTGGACTTTTACAGAGGTAAATAACCTAAATTGTATTGAAAGTTTTGTGAATTTCAAATAGGTTTAAACTTTTTCACTCGTAGGTTAGGTTTTGGTTATTTCAGCAATCTCAATCATTTATCTATACATGTAATAAAATTGTAACTTGTCACTGTCTGTACATGGAAAATATATATTTTCTCTCATATGAGAGAATCTATGACTTTGATTTTGAATCGACGACATTTATGAACGTAATAGAACCCAAAACAATGAACATTATTTTCTTTCTGTTTGTCGGTTTATCTATTTGTGCGTTTCAGAATCGTAGCCGATTCAGAACCGGCTTTGCTGATTAAAGTGCAGTTTAACCTTCCTTTAACATTTATTCAAATCGGCATAAATAAAAAAGTTATGGCAGTATAAAATATTTGGTTCTATAAAATTGCTTCCATTCTTTTTTTTTGCCTTCTTTTATTACCTTTAAAATGATAACGTTATTAGAACACAAAAGGCATTCAGATTAGTAAAAGTAAATCGATTGAATCGAATCGAGCGGATCACTAGTTCAGTAATATAATTAATATATTTGTTTAAATATTCTCATAATTATTATATATTCTAAAAAGTATCAAATTTAAAAAAGTAAAATTCTAATTGTGTTTTTTTTAACTATTGATTATTTTTTAATTTATGATTATCACTATTCCGTGACTACACCTGTACGTGGAATATAAAAAAAAAATTGTTCGTAACTATCCAAAATTTTATTTGTACGACTGTTATAGTCGTTAGTTATTTTGTTCAAAATGTTGAACAACAAGAAAATATTTTAAAATTTATTATTAAAAATTAATATAATTAAAATATTTGCTTATGTTCACTTAAAGCTCTTTTGTATAAAAAAAATATAATATAATAACAATTATCAAGCAATTGACCAATTTCAATCTTATCATGTTGAATATAAGGTTTCTCTAATATCCGTGAACACTAACAAAAGTGTTGTAAATAAACATCCCTGGTGGGGATCGAACCCACGACCTTTGGATTAGAAGTCCAACGCGCTATCCTCTGCGCCACAGGGACGATGTTGATCATGTGAAATAAGAATATCCCATGACACTCATCAAAATAATATGTGTTCCAGTAGTGGTTTGAATATGGGAATAATAAAACGAGCAGCATCATATTCTATTTAGTTTATTCTACTAATGGCTAACCAAACTGTCTATTTATATATGTTTGGACTTACTGTGAAATGAGCAACTTTTATACGTTAAATTTATACAATCATTAAACTAAATGTATTTGTCCATATATTATTTACAAATCAATGTGTCATTAATTATTAGCTATAATTGAATTAAAAAAAAAATCAGCTTCACGCTGTATCCCGCACACAGCAGGGTAGGCAGAGGGAACCTAGTGTTAAGACACTCCGTTCCCCACTTTCTGCCGAATTCTGGAGGCATTGCGTGTTGAGTGGCAGAACTCAACGCCGCGCTTAACCTCGACACCAGAGCGAAGAAATGGAAATATAAATTTAAGTAAATATTTCATCTCCTCGAGTGGGGATCGAACCCACAACCAGTCGTTTTTACAGTCACACTTCGTGCCGCTGCACCACGACTGGCCTCTAAATGATATTTTAATAAAAATAATATCAATACTTTTTAAATTATTAAAATCGGACATTCCATTCAAAAGATATAACGAATTTAAAAATATCAATCCAAAGGAAATCATGAAATAACAAAATAATGCGATATGTATGGCCTCGCGTAGCGGGTGACTCTGCGGGGGAGGTGCATCGATATCTATACTAAAACTATTAAAACTATTGGACCGATTTGGGAAACAATTTTATCTTTAAACGATTAACGTACAAAAAAAGGACCAATAAAATCCTTATATGCTGTGGAAATTATTGTCAAAAGAGCAAAGGAATGTACAACAGTTTTATAGAGGACATCAATATCTACAAAAAAGTTCTGGATAGCATATGTCTAACTATTGGAGTTATGCCACCATAGCTAATGTTTATAAAAAAATGTGCAAACTAACTAGAACAGAGCCGCCATCTTGCGAAGTCCAGAGTGCTCTCTAAGGAATATATAATGTACTAGCGGCCCGCCCGCGGCTTCGCCCGCTTGAAGTACATGACTATTTATTTAATAAACAGAATTGACTGACAACTATAATGACGTCATATGATTTTTTATTATTCTAATCTGTAATCTTCATATATGATTTTTTACTACATTACCGTAATTTCTGTTTTGTTTTTTTGGTTTTAATTATAATTTATACATAAAGCTAACGTATGTGCGTGTTATATTTTTGTAACATTATGTTCTTTTAAGCTATGTTATGTACGTCTCATCATAATTATAAAAGTCTGTTAAATGTGCTGATGTCAGTGAATAATTTAATTTACTCCTTCAGAAACAGCCTTAAGTGTGTGTTGCATCTCAATATATTGTTGCATCTCAATATATTTTTGAAAATGATATGTATGTTAAGAAAAACATTAATAATTTTACCAAAATTGGTGATGTTCATAATATTAACACTAGAAATAGGCTTAATCTTGGTGCACTGGTAACTCGGTTGCATCGAATTCGTAATTCTTTTATGGGACAATGTGTACGCTTTTACAATAGGATCCCAGAAAACGTCAGAAAATTTTCTATATCACGATTTTAAAAAATTGTGAAAAGACGTTTGTGTGTTAAAGGTTATTAGCAAATTAATGAATTTGTAAATGATAACGCGCCATCTCTTCCAGACAACCTTAAGGGCGAAAAGCAGCTGTTTCTGCTGTTATAATTAAATGCAGGTAGGTGCCAAATTAAAAATATGTATAATATACAAACAGAAAAATAAAAAAACTAAAAAACTAAACTTTTTTTCTAAAAATATAGTGTACAATAATACTTTATAAATATAAAATTAAATCATTATATATTGATATACGAATAAAATGTGATTTTTCAATATTTTTTACAAAAAAAACATATTATGACTAATTTAAACTCTATTCAGTTCACTTTCAAGCATCAATCATTACATTTTCAGCTTTCATAAAAAACATAGAACAAGGAACTCATATTTGTTTATGAAAGGTCTTTAATGTGACTATAATATATAACATATAATAACACAATTATTTATTTGGAAAATATTCGAAGATACGTTTGTTTGGGTACCTGGTTATTATATATAGTTTTAAGTATTAGATGGTAAAGTGCTGTATATTCTTTATATAGTAAAATCCATCTGCATTCCCAAATATATTTGTTTGTTTACCTTTGAATTGTTATGCAAGAAAAATAATATAATAAATGGAAAAGGAGAGAGCAGAACTTGGTCAGCTCTTAAATTTATCTAATACATTAAGGCCAACATAAAAAAGGAAATCACGCACTATTCAATACATCATTTATACCTATGTAATAAGTTAACATAAAAGAAACAGAATCGTAATCGTATTATTATGTCATAATTTAATAAAGTGATTGCCATATTTCGCTTATTCTTATAAAATATATATGTAACAATGGCAATTTTTTTTTTAAAATACTAAAAAATACGTCAATTAAATATAACGAAGGCGAAAAAGGGTGCCAAAAAATCGTACTCTATCTTGAAAACTTAACTAGCATACAACACAGTAAGATCGACAAGTTGTGGTCACTCTGAAGTTATCTTTAGATGGCTAGACAAATTTGATAATAGTTTTTTTTTAGGTTTGATTATTCTTCCCTTCCCAAGAGAACAATATGTGAAAGTTCACAAAACATAAATTCAGTGCGGCGACGACTCGTCGTCCTAACTATATAAGTATATAATATTAATTCTAACTATTTAGTATGAAATATAGCTTATAAAAACTTATCAAATAGTGACAATATAACAAATATCTACATACTCGTATGTACGTTAGTGAAAAATTTAAGACTTATATTATAATATAAGATACCGACAATTCCATATTCGAATAGAAGTTAGGCTCATTTTACATTGATAGTTCTTTATACATTTTTTTTTAAATATACTTTTACCATTTTTGAACCAAATTCTTAAACCGTAGAAGTTCTTGGTCTCGGGACTACTGTAAAGTACTCGAAATATTGTGTAATATAATATAAAATTTTATGATAAAAAATAAGAAAAGAAGAAATTAATTGGGCTAAATTGTATAAAAATCGCGAAATTCTAATATTTTATTAAATGTACATTTTTGATATTTTTTACAAACGGCTTACCGATAACTGTTTGATGTGAGCTGGTTGCATAACGCTGCAAATAGTTCTATAAATATATTTTCAAGTATTCTTTGGTTTTTGCGTTATTTTCATATTATAGAATAGTAGCCAGCGTTAATACACAGTAATCTATCAAAATTATTACTTTATTTTCTTATATGATTTTTTATTTTTTTATTTTCATTTAGTTTTTTTTTAACTTATAACAAGATAAGTATACAGGTAAGAACTTAGGAACCTAGTGTTAAGACGGAGTGTCTGCCATATAGACACTTCCGTTCCCCACTTTCCGCCGAATTATGGAGGTATAGCGTGTTCAATAGCAGAACTCAAAGATTTGCCTAGTTACCAGAGCGAAGTAATAAAAATATTAAATATTTAATTTCCTCGAGTGGGAATCGAACCCACAACCTCCGACATGACTGGCCTCAAAATTGTCAAATCATCATGTACACAGTTCAATCCTCAAATTTTCAGAGATTTAAATGTCATCTAAATTAGGCAATAACCGACAAAGGAGATTTCAAACAAAAGCGAGGCGCGTGCCAGGAAAAACCTAACGAATAATAAATATTCGAATACTGGAATAATTCCTTGTGTAATAAGTGAGATGCCCTCGTTTCAATTGTTCATTTTGTTTCTTCAAAAGAAATTATTTTGACACGAATCCCGATTTCATTATAACGTTACAAATCTCTGATTATTTTTTTAATCTATTTTATATATTTTTTTCTTGAAAATGTATGTCAATTATAACTTAAATGTTTAATTAATATTTAAAAACTGAAGAAGTAGATAAAAAATTGTTATTTGCGGCGGCGGTATTTCATTATTTTCATTTCAGTTATTGATTTCCAGATCAAGGAAAGGAAACCTCGATCTGGAAACAAAGAAACAGAGCATTGAATTCCGCCACTCAATAAATAAGATCTCGAAAAAATTGGGCGAAAAGTGAAGAACGGAGAACATATACGAACGTAGAACGGAGTATTATATAAAATCCCAATGGCACAATAGGCCACACAATATATAGGAAACCCACGCACATCAATAGATACCTCAATGGTGAATCTCACCATCACCTTACACAGTTATCTACCCTTGGCAAATCTTTGTTTCAGAGAGCCCACCACATCTGAAACGCTGAACACCTAGGGAACGAGCTTCGCCAGGTGAAGAATACCCTTCATCAGAACAAGCTGCCAGTTCCCCGCCAGCGTTGTCAGAAGACCAACAAGCCACCCACAATAGAGAGACAGCCGGCACTTCTACCATATGTGAAGGGGGTTACAGACAGGATTGGCAACATCTTAAGAAGAGCTTCCATAAAACCATATTCAAGCCTAACAAGAAAGTGAGCCAATTCTTGAGACCAGTAAAAAGTAATATTCCTTTACAGAGTGCAGGTGTATACAAACTAGACTGTGACTGTGGCTTATCATACATCGGTCAAACAAAGAGAAGCATCGGTGTTAGGGTGAAGGAACACATCTCTGATATCAAGAATGGGCATGTATCGAAGTCAGCTGTGTGTGAGCATACTGTGGATAAACCCAGCCACTACATTAGGTTTGATAAACCCCAAATCCTCGCTAAGGAAAACAGATACATTCCTAGAATGATCCGCGAGGCTATTGAAATACAAAAACATCCTAATTTCAATAGAGAGGATGGCTGGAAGCTTTCTACCACCTGGGACCCACTCATAAAATCATTGAAGTCTCAAACCCACCATACCAGAGGGGAAGATACTATCAGCTCATTCTGCAGGAATCCAGGGCAGTACGCGAGGCAATTAAAAACTCGTTGGCGGTAGTTTGATATAATAATTATGTCAACTGACAGACGAATGCCACCTCAGTCCACCCGTGACCACGGACTACTGCAAAGTGTTCGAAACGTCGGGTTTCCAAAAATGTATAAAATTACAAAATATACGCGATTAATCCGGTTAAAATAGTTTCATTTATTATAAAAAGCATCATTACCGTAGAGTTTGCTTGCATTTTCTTATATTATCTTTGTAATATGTTTTTTTTTTATAATAACATGTTTATTTCGAAGCATTATTTTTGTAAACACAATTTGATTTGGTTTGAGGGGCATAAATATTTTATCTGTTTATGTCGCTCAAACCGGCTGCAAAGACAGCAAGAAGACACAAGCTTACTGGGCCTCTTTTGACATCCTCCAGCAGGAATTGAATGGAGAAACATGCATTATTGAGTGTATTCGGAAGATTGCCCGTGGGATGTGGTTATGGGCTTGTAAATGACGCCGGTATAACTGTTCTATCTAGAGTGGTCTCCACAGTGTACAAATAAATCTCAGGCTCATAGAACTGATATCACCTTAGGTTGTTTAGTCCACGCTAAAAAAAAACAGGAAATAATTGGTTCCAATGTAGTTCTCAAAGAAGCCTGGAAACGATTAACCGTTCCCTCATCACAGCAAAAGGCAGTAGATACGAATGCAATAATTATCGTGGCATTAAGTTGATAAGCCATATAATAAAGCTGTATGAACGAGTGATCAATAACCACTTGAGGACAGAAATCTCTATGAGCAGAAACCAATATCAATTAAATATACGAGTAGTTTAATGAGATATATAAATAATATCTTATTTATATATCTCGATAGAATAGAGTTACAAATATAATTATTTATGCAATAGTAATATTATATTAACATTTAATTATTTATCTCTTAATATTACAACTTTTTTTAATAATTTCGATAACCGTACAAGTAAACTCACAAACCATACCAAAAACTTAAATAAGTTCATAAATTTTATATATGAAAAAATTAAGCTATAATTAACAATATTAAAAGTATGGATTACACAATATATACTTTTATTACAAGAGAAATATATTATTACATATTATTATTTTATATATGTTACATAGTTATTTAGAGGTGTAATTTTAAATTTTTCACAATTCTCTAAAACACAAATTATGATCTATTACTTACAACAACATAAAACTAATCTTAACTACTAAATATATAAAATAATTTAGTAGTAAACACCTAGTAGTAAACACCAAACTCAATAGGTTTGTAGATCACATCACTTAATGCCCTACTGTACACGTTTTAGCGTTGCCAGACGTCCCGGTTTTGGCGGGACGCCCCGACTTTTAACTCAAAATCTTTATGTTACGAGCGGAATAAACCTGGTCCCGCTTTTCATAAATTGACCCACGGACTTTAAGGATTCTTTTTGATTTTTTTTTAATAAGCTACTAACAATTTCATATATAAAGATCCCGCTTTTCCCAGAGAAAAATCTGGCAACGCTGACTTTACACCTTACGCCCATGAATGTATGCTGAAACAAAAATATGATTAAGTTCGTTTATTTTATTCAAACCATCAGATATAATAGATATAGGTAAATATATTATATGCATATAAAAAGTAATCGTATTAATTAAAAAATATTTTATATAAAAAAAAAGTATGAATGTGCTCTTATTACTATTAATACCTCTTACAGATAACCTTAGTTATAATCATAGCAAAGTATGTATGGAACAAATTTGTAGTGCATCAAAGAATAGATAATAAATAAATAATATTAATATTATGTTTTCAGAAATTATTTTATATTATAATTAAAATTCTAAAAATATCCACTCGAAAGTGAATCAACTGTTTATTCAGGAAAAATGTATATACATATTTAACTTTGCGTTTTAATTTTGAATCGTATCATTATATACTCCCTATTTGACTTGATATTATTTCATATTTTAAAAAAATCAGCTTCACGCTGTATCCCGCACACAGCAGGGTAGGCAGAGGGAACCTAGTGCTAAGAAACTCCGTTCCCCACTTTCTGCCGAATTCTGGAGGCATTGCGTGTTGAGTGGCAGAACTGAACGCCGCGCTTAGCCTCGACACCAGAGCGAAGAAACGGAAATATAAATTTAAGTAAATATTTCATCTCCTCGAGTGGGGATCGAACCCACAACCAGTCGGTTTTACAGTCACACTCTGTGCCGCTGCGCCACGACTGGCCTCTTATTTCATATTTGTACGACCTATTAATTTACAGTGGGGAGAAATGTTTGAATATTATCACGATTACCTATCTTCGGTTAACTTTATTAGTGTCGGTTTGATAACCATTTGTGGGATTACTCTAAATAAAAAAAAACTTGCACAATATAGTTAATTATAAGCCATTGATATAATCAAGCTAGGGAATTGTAAACAACGTCAGTAGTCCGTACTCTAAATTGAAATGTGAATATTTCATATTAAAAAATAACAAATTTTATTTATTTTTATTTAAAAAAATAATAATATGTTTAAGCAAATTGTTCAATATTAGTTTACCATAATCTTATCTTTAAAAAAGTTTAATTTAGGAATTTAACATTATTTAGTAAGCCGACAAAGTTATAACTTTACGATATTTAATTGAGACCAGCACATCTGAAGCTAAATTTATTAGCCACAGAATTTTATTCTAGATAATAAACTAGTAGGTACTTAAAACGACTCAATTAATGTATTGCTTGAAGTTTATTCTAATCATAAAGAAGTTTTTGAATATTATAAGTAGGTACAAAAGAATTACATTATATAAAATTAAATAAAATATTGGCATGGTGAAGTTTGAAAAAGTTTTTTTCTTCAAAAAAACAAAAAGAACCAAAGAGTTTTCAATATCTAAACTAAATTAAAAAAATAATTTCGTATTGTTCATGCGAGATGGATATCATTCATCACATTTACAATCAGTAATATCTCCTTATTCCAATTCCATTCCAATTTCCATATTCTAAATGAAATGAAAAAAATATTTTAGAAATTTTTACATATAATATGTATACAATGATTTGTTCGTAAAGAATTACCATATACACGTCTTATTGGCAACGCTGTATAGCCAAAAAGCTCAACTGTCGCACGCTGTTCGGCAAGTCTATTTAATAAAGCTTAATAGAGAAACGGTATTCCCCGAACACTGACCTTGCGAATGTCAACCCCATTTGTTTCAGTGAATAATAAATAAATTTTACTTTTTGGCTTTATGTATTTCTTCTATACGTGGACTTTTTATTAGTTTTTTTTTACTATTATTTTTAACTTTTTTTAGTTTCACGCTGTATCTCTTCCCTTTTTACACCCTGTAATGTGCGGGATATTAGGTAAAAGGTATGAAACGGGAACGTCCGCTGAAGTCTGAAGTCATTATGTGTTAAGTTGCGGAACTCAATACCACCCTTTGGCTCGTTATCAGCCAGGAAATTAAAAATTTAAATATTTCATTTTCTCGAGTGGGAATTGAACCCACAACCTATCGCATTTATAGTCACGCGATTGAGCCCAAGGAATATAATACATCTTCTTTACGAAGTACTTATTGCAGCGTATACTCAAACAGTTTATTAGGAGTTACGTGTTTTCGTCGAAGGAAAAGAAGTAAACATAGAAATGCTTCGATAAAAACAATAAAAAGTCAATTACTTTATTATTATAAGCTTGCGGCCCGCCTGCGGCTTCGCCCGCTTGATCTGATGATTTTATTACATTATCGTAATTTCTATAAGGATCTTTATTGTTTTGAATAAAAAATACGCCCAATGTTGTTATTTGATATTTATAAAAATGAGGCCAATTGTGGCGCAGGGCCACAAATTGTGACTGTAAAACCGACTGGTAGTGGGTTCGATCCCCACTCGAAGAGATTAAATATTTACTTAAATTTATATTTCCATTTCTTCGCTCTGGTGTCGAGGCAAAGCGCGGCGTTGAGTTCTGTCACTAACACGCCATGCCTCCAGAATTCGGCAAAAAGTGGGAAACGGAGTGTCTTAACACTAGGTTCCCTCTGCCTACCCTGCTGTGTGCGGGATACAGCGTGAAGCTGATTTATTATTTTTTTTTTTTCATAAAAATATATATAAATCTAATTATTTATTATACGTATACATTTTTGCAACATTACGTTCTTTTTACCTATGTTATATACGTCTCATCATAATTTTAAAACTCTGACAAGTGTGCTGATGTCAGTGAATAATTTAATTTACTCCTTCAGAAACGGCCTTAAATGTTAAATTATTCATTTGAGGGATTCATAATATTCTTTGTAAAATAACTGTAATTATTCATAATAACTCTTGTACAGTTTTTAAATTAGTTACATATAAAATAATCTAAATCTAAGAATAGAAATAAAATGTAGTTAGATGTAGATAAACAGCTTCAAGCTTTATCGCGTTCATCAGATAAAACCTAGTGTCAAGACATACCGTTCGGTCTCTGTTCCATTCTACTTTCCGCCCATTTTCAAAATAAAGTAAGTTGAGCGGTGGAACTCAACGCTAAGCTAGTCCCTTTTAAATTATAAACGTAATTTAACTAATACATTAGTAGGAGTTTGTGAACACCACAAGTTTTATTTAAGAGGTAATTTCCAGTTTCTGTTTAGAGAAAACTTTTACTTAAGCAGCCTCCTTATGGTAATAAAGCGCTTTAGCTACTTTAAGAAAATTCTCAAAAATACTAAATATAATGTAGACATCATAAGGCTAGCCCACAGACCAAAAAATAATTATACTCTCCTCATATTTTTTAAATTATTTACATAATCATTGCAGATATTAACCCTTAAGGTTCGAATTCTAACATTTGTTAGACTGAAAGCGGCCAAAAAAGAATTTGATGATATGCTCTCACAGGNTAATATATTACTTAGAAATCACACAAATGGTTCGACCAAAAGTGACAAAGCTTACAAATAGCTTAGCGATTAGAAATAACCTTTTTACGCCCATATAACTTACAAGGGTACGAGGGACCAGACATAAATTACTTTACAAAAAGTGCTTGTGTAACATCTTATAGGCTCACGTTACATTATAAATGTAATTACAGTTGAGTACGTTTTCGATTGCTTTTTTTATTTATAGTATATCATTTATTTTAATATCATTTTCTTGAACTGCACTGCAAAGTAATGTCGTAATGTCTTCGGAATTCGGCAGAAAATGGAGGACAGAAGTGTTTTATAGGAAAGGTGTCTTAACACTAGGTTCCCAGGTTGAAAGTGTAGCAAATAGTACTATATCCAAATTCCTTATATTTATAGTTTAAGTAACTACTTCGTATAATTTTCTACAGAAACTTAAAGTAATGTTCACGAAGGAAATTTGTTATATTTGATTTACTTCACAAGTTTAAACTATATTTACGTTGGTCTGACCTCAGTCTTATCCTTCTAATTCTTAGGTTTACTTTGTTATGTATATGTTTGTATAGCAGGTGGAAATCTAGTTGACACACACACTTTTCCCATTTTCTTTTGCCAAATTCTAAAACTTAACTTAGACTTAAAATATTTTTTAAACTGAAATCTCTAATTAGCTAAACGAATGTTAACGTATAAAATATTATTCGTTTATTTTATTTTATAATGTCCTAATAACATTCGTTTATTACATACAAAAGTTTTAATAGTATTAAAATTTTTTAGTTTGCCAAATATCGAACATCACCTTTACGATTGATGGATTATACTGAACCTAGAAGTGACCTTGTAGCTTCTTACATCTAATGTATTTTCTCGTACATGTCAACCTCTCACATCCATTTGTCTTAGATGTTTTTAAGTAGAACTAACGATTGGTAAACTTACATAAGGGGACACTTTTGAAGTGCTTATTTTTGACAGTTTTTACAATATCATTATGTAATGTAGCAAAAAAGTTACAGGCAGTCGTGGCGCAGGGGCACAACTCACGCAATGTCTCTAGAATTCCTCAGAAAATGGGGATGTGAGTAACTTAATACTAGGCTCCTTCTGACTACCATGCTACATGAGAACTACAGTGTGAATAAAAAAAATAAAGCTATGACTAATAATAAATCTATTAGCTTCAAAACATATTTAAATATTATATAAAGTATGAGCAAAGTTTAAAAAAGTTTATACAACTGACGTAAAAGCCTACGAACACCTGTTACTTCGCAGAAATATATTATGATGGCCTCCACTAACAATATTGATTATAAAATTGCTTTCTATTTTAATTTCATCTAAGTGATTTCTTTTAATATTTCTTTTTTATGTTTTTCAATAAAAATAACAATATTTTAAATATTACCAAATTACAAGTAAATATTCGTATTGTTTCTATAATTTATACCCGTAAATTTTTAGGATACTAGACATAATTCTATCAAACCCAGAAATATCAACGTGACATTACATTTGTATTCTTGTACCGAAATATAGGTATCTAATAGCAGCAAAATAATAAATACCCTCTATCAATGTGATTAATTTAAGAATTAAATTAATCTAACAAACAAGTACTTAATGGGGCTAGTCGTAACTTAAGGACTTAATTATATACTTAGTCACTCACTTCAATTTGGTCATTAGTGCAGTGTTTTATATAATGTTTCACTCTTAGGCACAGACTACGTTATTATCGCATTTTCCACTTAGATTACCTCAATGGATGTCTGTGATAAGATTTAAGTCGCTCAAGATTTAAAATACAGTAATTTCTCAAAATATTTTTCTAAGAATATATATATATATATATATATATATATATATATATATATATATATCATAGAATTATACTTGGCATAATTTTTGTTCACCAAAAACACAACGTTTTCAATTTTTTTCTCCTTCCCACTTCATGGAAAAAGTCAATGTGTAAATAAATATTATTATGTAAAATAAATCAGTGCACAAAATATTGGAAGAAGATCAATTTACATATTCATGGTAAAATATATATTAACCAAAAAACAATGCAACGGCCTTGGTTTGACTTTCATATAAAATATATTATAACTTAATATGGACAGACTGGTAAAACAACATTTTTTTAACTTCACGTTCTAACTCACACAGCAGGATAGGTACACGAAACCTGGGAACCTAGCCTAAGACACTTCTGTTCCCCATCTTATGCTAAATTCTGCAAGTATTTAATACTGGTTGTCGGAATTTCCGCTACCCAAAGACAATTACTAAGAATTATCGTCTGGCAAGAGAGAATGCTATTTACTAAATATTTTTAACATTTTTAAAAATATTCCACACTTAGGAAAGAAAAATATTTATTTAGAAAATGTATAAAAATTTGAACGTAGCTCTAAAAATATCCTTACATTTTATGCCGTGTGATCCCGGCCTAGAATAGGATCATCCTGGTACTGGTGGTGTCGTAAGAGGCGACTAAAGTACGTGTGGTAGAGTCACGTCGCCAGCAATGGCAACACGCATGGGCAGACTCGACCGGATCATTACCACCCCCGGCATTTAAAACCGGCGTGAAGTAGTGGCTTTATCCCACTGCGTTTCGCATCAGGTAATGCCGGGCTCCAGCGCCCAACCTACCTTATAGGCAGGCAACGCACCTGTAGCTCCTCTGGTGTTGCACGGGGTCGTGGGCGGCGGTAATCACTTACCATCAGGTGATCCGCACGCTCGTTTGCCTTGTCTTTTCCATAAAAAAAAACTCAGTATCTCCAAGCAACAGACAGACAGAAAGACGGATAAGAAAGTGATCTTATAAGGGTTCCTTTTTTCATTAAAAGGTACGGAACCCTAAAAAGAAACGAAATATATATATAAATAAATCAGTTGTTTTAAGTGAATATGTATTTTTCTTTACTAAGNTAGAATAGAGCTCACTATAAAAAAATAAAATTCAAGATGGCCGCCGCGACAAAATGACGGATTACATATTTTACACAACTACCTCAATATAGGTGTCTAATGAAAGGGCTTGATTAGTAGAAAAGAGCTCATTCTGAAGTATCATCTAGCAACAACTGTCGTAAAACTGTCATATATTAACTCTAGATACGCAACGCCCAACGATTTTATTATTTGTCTGATCAATACCCCAGATTGATGAGAAGATTGGTGCGATCTGGTAGCTAGGACTTACCGAATTATTTTTTAGCTTTTAGTACATTACCTACATTATTTTTATTGTAATAAAACCGTTTAACATAAAAATATTTTTTTATTTAATTTATTTTCAAGTTTTTAGGTTTGTTGCTAGATGATACTTCAGAATGAGCTCTTTTCTACTAATCAACCCCTTTCATTAGACACCTATATTGAGATAGTTGTGTAAAATATTTAATCCGCCATTTTGTCGCGGTGGCCATCTTGAATTTTATTTTTTTATAGTGAGCTCTATTCTACCAATAAAGCCCTTTCATTTGATACCCACAAAGAGGTTGTTGTGAAGTAATATGTAATCCACCATTTTGTATCGGCGGCCATTTTGGATTTACAGGCATATTTTTTTATTGTATTGTCACCAGAATCAAAGGCGTATACCAAATTTCAGATCGGAATCGGTTAACGGGAAGAGGGTTAAATTTCAATTACTAAATTTGACCCAAACAAACAAACGGGGTGAGCTAAATAAAACCGATTAAAAAACTTTGAACTTCGAAGCCAATTTTTTCAATTTTTCTTATTTTTCTTCTTATAAAATTTGTTTAGTTATTTTTCATAAATTTAATTATTAAAACCATTTACAACCATATATATGTAGCTGACTATTTAAATAACTGACTTATATATATTACGTACTAGTATGACACATATGGCAAAGCTGGGTCATGTTTAGCTAGAATGCTTAATTACATATAAAATGTTTCCCGATCTGGTTTGTAATAACGCCATTTTAGGGATTAGTCTGTCAGCTTCAGGCCCAACACAAAATATATTATAAAATTAAAATTAAATTAGCTTCACGCTGTATCCCGCACACAGCAGGGTAGGCAGAGGGAACCTAGTTAAGACACTCCGTTCCCCACTCCAAAATATATTATCAATATTTAATTGTATTAACTTAAAAATAAAGGTATATTTACTACGTATATTAAGATTTAACCAATTTTGTAAGAAAATGTAATTTTCATCATAAACTGAAATTTGTATTTCCATGTTTTCGCTCTGATATCGAGACAAAGCGCGGACTTGAGTTCCGCCACTTAACACGCAATGTCTCCGGAATCCAATGGAAAGTGGGGAACGGTGTACCTTAATACTAGGTTCCCTCTACCTACCCTGTTGTTTGTTCTATACAGCATGAAGGTGATTTATTTTAGTTAAAATTAATATGCCACTACGTTACGGTGTAATCGATTTCATTCAATACGTTCGATATGCGTGAAAACCCATGAATTTATTATGTATCTTAATGTAACAAGTAGATTCTAACAATTTGTCATAAGAGCATAATGAATAATTCATTATGCTCTTGGTTTAGAGAAAATGACTTTATTCAAATTCATCATGTTTAGGATCAATGTCGATTGCGAAAGCGATTTTGTATTCAATAATTTAATCGTATATTCAAATTTTATGTAGGACTGTGCATGTTAATAAACAAACAGAAATTCATAAGGATAGTAAAATACGTTTGAATTGTAATATTATATTATATTGTAAAGAATATTCTAAAGTAGGCATAGAAAATCTAGTAAGAAGCTATTCCGCCTCTCCCTCTACTAGTACTTCTCGAGCTAAGTGACACATCTGATCGAGCAAATAAAAGCATTTAAATGTAATAAAAGTATTTAAATTTCCGGTCTATAGGACGAATTTTAAAATAAAAGTATTTTGAGTTATTATGATGTTAATTAAGAACATCATTATTTTAACTCGTAAATCGTCGAGTACAATGGCGGCGTTGAATTTCGCCACGTAACACCTCGAGAATTCGGTGAAAAGTGGGGAACGGAAGTGTCTTAATAATAAAATATTTATAAAAATATATTTATTTAATTTTTAAATACTTTACATGTAACCTAAATAAAAATACACTAACTTACCAATATAATTTTTAATTAAAGGTTTTTAAAACACTTTTTACAGTTTTTTTTTCTTGCTGAATCCGTAGCACTTATTGTCTGTGCCGCGAATAGAATAGCATGCAGTAAGTTTCCACGTAAAACAACGGAACATAATAGCTACATGCACCGAGACTTGGGAATATCCAAATTAGGCTTCATCATAAATTGTAGTTTTCACCATTCTCGTAAAAATGTAAATTGCAAAAATTTTCAGTCATTTCAAAACTCCACAAAAACAGATACTAACTTGATTATTTTTATAGTATTGAGTTTAATAGTAAGAAGTATTTTGTGGAAAGTTGTAATTACTTACAAACATAAATACACAACAGTCACTTTAATACAAATTCATATGTTAAAATAAAAAAAAATCAGTCAATCACGCTGTATACCGCACACAGCAGGGTAAAGAGATCAGAATAGTTTAAATAAACTCACAAGTTTTCTAAGAGAAACACAAGAGCTTGAACAAGAAGAATTGACTTTCACGTTGTATCCCGCGTATAGCAGGAGAAGCAAAGAGAACCTAATAAACCTAATATTAAGACATTCCCCACTTTCTGCCGAATTATGGAGATTCTTGCTTCGACACTAGACCGAAGAAATAAAAATATAAATTTAAATAAATATTTATTATAATTTACTAGGGGAATTCGATATGTATCATTACAGGAATATTCGCTCTCGAGATATCTATATATAGGATTGCCGTTGCAAGCAGTACGGAAATGTAATAAGATAATGCCGGCATTGAACCTAAGGCAATAACATGGATTTGTGCACATCCAATCACCTAATAATTGGTTATATTATACTATATATCATTGTAAACGCAATGGCGTCATAGCATTATACAGATGATTGGTACAGGCAGATAAACTTTTACAAGTGGCAGAGGAAATGAATTTCCAACTATTTGTATCTCATTTAGTATGCTTTGAATTTTTTCCGATTTCGAGATTTTGCCAATTTTAAATATATATTTATATTTATCAGCTTCACGCTGTATCCCGCACACTGCAGGGTAGGCAGAGGGAACCTACGAGTAGTGTTAAGGCACTCCGTTCCCCACTTTCTGCCGAATTCTGGTGGCATTGCGTGTTGAGTGGCAAAAGTCAACGCCGCGCTTATCCTCGACACCAGAGCGAAGAAATGGAAATATAAATTTAAGTAAATATTTCATCTCCTCGAGTGGGGATCGGCCCCACAACCATTCGGTGTTACAGTCACACTTTGTGCCCCCAGTGTGTTAAGACACTGTTCCCACTTTCCGCCGAATTCAGGAGGCATTGCGTGTTAAGTAGCTGAACTCAACGCGATTTGCCTCAATTCCAGAGCGTAGAAATGAAAATATAAATTTAAATAATTATTTTATTTCAACACACAACACAGTCATAACCAGTCCATTTTACAGTCACACCTTGAGCCCCTGCGCCACGATTGGCCACGTCATAATATTGAAAATTTTATTTATTCAGTCATAGGCCAATAACTTGGCTTCTGGAATTACCAATACATTATATATTTACAAGTCCATAAAAGGCAGAAAAAAAATATTTGCTTCCGTCTCCAAAAAGGTTATTCTCTAAGACGGAAGATAAGGCCACTGATAAACGATTGTTCACTTTATTGCACGTCAACATACCAGATTCAGATTTCGATCTGTTATCGTTACGACAGTTGAAACATTTTCTGATTTCACAGATGTTCTCTAATAATCTCTGAATACAATTGTTCTCAATGGTTTAACGTAAAATTCTATTTTATCTTGGAAATACAATTTCCTGCGCTTCGTGGAAGAAATTAAGAGTACTTTTCTCTCAGTAGAATTTCTGCTTCCATAACTTTACTATTTTTTTGTTAAACTATTATATTTTAAACTATTTGGCGCGTAGATATTTTATATATTACACGACACATGTTGCAAATATTTACAACCTCAAATGGGGGTTGAAATCACAACCAACGAAAGAACTCTAAGATACATTATTTTTTTATAATTTTCATGGCGCAGGCGCACAAGTGTTTAACTGTAAACTCAACAGGTCGTGGGTTCGACACCTTCTCGAGGAAATTACACATTTTATATTTCATTTCTTCGTTTAATTATTCCATATAATAGAGGTAGGTATTTTAAATTATAAAAAATATGTATTAGCTGCTCCACTATGACTATCTATCACGCCCAAGCGAGTTCTCTCTTGAACGTTATTTAATATCCTAGCTCCAATCCGGTTAGCATCATTTGATTATCATACAAAAGAACCACAAGTTACCTTAACTTTCCTTAAGAAGAAAAGTAAGGATTTATTTGGTTCTATAAATATCCTCAAATAATATTTTATCATATATTTTAAGTACGAGGTGGATCGATCCTACGAATATGTGACAAGCTGTCAGTTGTCTCTCATTTTCCATATCATAATAAGAGTACATTGGATTTTTTTTTACGAAAATTTCAAAATATAAACGTGTTTGTCTTTTATTTTTTTACGTTATTACCATAATAATGAGGAAATATAAAAAATGAAGTGTGAAAGCTTTTATATTTTCAATAAATTTATTAAATGCGAAAAGAGATTTGGGACTATAAAATATTGAGATCAAAGTCTTGTTTGAATATTATTTTTTTTATTTCTTCGAAGTAGTACTATGATGTGTATGAAAGAAAACAGAGATAGATACATCGCTTCTTTTGTCTTGTCCTATATATTTGACTGTACGGTACGACGGTGCAAACACGCAAAATTCAATCGCAAATTCAAATTTCAAATCAAATTCATTAACGTACGCTATTTTCGAAATTAAACCATACCTTTTATAAACTTATATGTTTTACTATCTATTTGAAGAACAAGTAATAAGGAAGTATTATACACTAAAGAAACAATATTTTAAATAAACATTCATATTAATTTTCTTTTTTTTCCAGCTTGCCGCTGTATCCCACATAGCAGACTAGGCAGAGGAAACCTAGAAACCTAGTGTTAAGTTGTAGAGGCACTGTGTGTAGAGTGACTGAACTCAAACCCGCACTTTACCAGACACCAGAGTGAATAAATTAAAATGTTATTTTATTTCTTCGAATGGGATCGAACTCACAACTTGTCATGTTTACAGTCACACGCTTGTCCCCCTGCGCCACGACTGCCCTCATCTGGCGATCATTTTGTATATTTTTTATAAATAGAAAAAATTGTATAAATAACACCTACCACATGTGCACTATTCCAAGTAAGTTATAATAAAAGAACAACTTCTTATACTCAGGATACTCGTGTAGCTAACTCATATCATTTCTTGTATAAACGGTGGAATAATTTTACTGGAAAATTATGTTACAACAGCACAATTTAATATAATCCTCTTTGATCTTATACAAAAATAAAAAAGGTAAAATATTTACATACAAAAATACATTTAAATTTTGATAAATTTGTGTTTCTAACATCAAACAAAATTGGACATGGTTTATTATTACTTAAAAAAAATGTGAATAAACCTAACATATTTTTAATATTATTTACCTATTTAAGAATTTATCATAATATTATCGTACAGTTATTGGATTACTTGAAAATGTAACCGTACAATTTTTTAGTGACTTAATGAAATGAATACAACAAACTTTATTTAAATTTGATATACCTGCCGGAATATCTACGCAATTTTCAGAATAATTTGTTATAGACAAAATACTTATTTTAAAATAAATTATTTTTGTTTCTTTTTTCTAGCTTTACGTTGTGTCCTGCATATTGCAGGGTAGACGGAGGGAATCTAGTGATAAGATACTCCATTTCCCCCTTTCCGCCGAATTCTTGTGGAATTGTGTGTTGACTGCTTAGAAAATATTAATAAATAATAATTTATTCTTCCGAGTGGGAATCGAACCACAATCGTCGCGTTACAGTAATGAGCTTGTGACCCTGCGCCACGACGACTGAATAAACCTCTTAAGTATTCCTTATTCCATTACAATACATAACTAAATGAAATTTAAACAAAAAAACCACGCCACTAAATTTTTCGTTTCGATCGTATCAAATCAGCTTGTCTTTGTGTGAGTATGCCGATAGAACGAGGCTTCCATAAAACTCTTCCCATGACTGAGTAGAAGAATGTCATCCCCAACACTAGCACAATATACGTTACCATGAAGAACAGTACTTGATACCTGTGAAATAATTATATTATTAAAAGTATTAGCCAGTTAAAAGGGTTGGTTTTTTTTTTCAACCTTTTTAACTGGCTAATACTCACAGCTCTGCACATTCTGGCTAATACACATTTATTTTTACACTATTTTATAGTATTGTAAAATGTAAGTTTCCTAATAACAATATATAATTTATATACTTTATTATACTATACTAGCGGAACCACTTAAGTCAGAAATTATGCAACCCGTTTGGCCCAGGTCATTTCCAGTTACTAACAGAACAGATTGCACACCTCATGTAACTGATATCCCAAACATCTTTGAGTATATTATTTAATATAATAATGCCTTGGCTCGTGATGTGTCTAGTGGTTAGAATCGTTTATAGTTGTGATCGTGAAGAACCCAAAATCTTTTAGAGATTCAGAGGTAACAGTATTAAGGATTCCATATTATGCCATTAGAAGGTATCGCTTTAATAAGATATAATATTTGCCATCAGAAGTTGTTCTTGTGTCAGTTATTTAGATAACTGGAAACTCGACAATATGACATTGTCATAACTCGAAGCTCGTCCGAGGAAAAGCCAAGAGCGCGTCCTATCTTCCTCTCCACTATAACTGCGAACTAGTTATAATAAAAGGAAGAAAGAGTACGGGCACCGCCCCGCCCCTACACCGTGAGTTCCGACCAGACCGTGGCTTTACAGTCATCGTTGAACCCTCCGAGACGTTTGTGTGTGATCTTTCCGAAGGTACTTGTTACGCTTGTTTATATTAAGATT
>JAAIXJ010001851.1:273558-291491 GCA_013403705.1 Heliconius hermathena
GAGATGAAATATTTACTTAAATTTATATTTCCATTTCTTCGCTCTGGTGTCGAGGTTAAGCGCGGCGTTGAGTTCTGCCACTCAACACGCAATGCCTCCAGAATTCGGCAGAAAGTGGGGAACGGAGTGTTTTAACACTAGGTTCCCTCTGCCTACCCTGCTGTGTGCGGGATACAGCGTGAAGCTGATTTAATTTAATTTTTAATATTTTCAATTTTCAGAGTGGCCAGTCGTGGCACAGCGGCACGAGGTGTGACTGTAAAGCCGACTGGTAGAGGGTTTGATCCCCAGTCGAGGAGATGAAATATTTACTTAAATTTATATTTCCATTTCTTCGCTCTAGCGTCGAGGTTAAGCGCGGCGTTGAGTTCTGCCACTCAACACGCAATGCCTCCAGAATTCGCCAGAAAGAGGGGAACGGAGCCTCTGCCTACTCTGCTGTGTGCGGGATACAGCGTGAAGCTGATAAAAAAAATCAGCAATATTTGTTTCTTTTTCACTAAAATATACCGAGTCGAATCGTATACGAGGTTATCGAGGCGTAGGTAAGGTGTTTTTATTAATTTTTCAATGACCTTGACCTAAAATTCATTTAGATTATATTAATTCTACTTGTTGTAGTAAAGTATCTAAAACTTATATTAAAAAGTAACATAATATTTTTTCTTGTACGTGCTCTTTTGTTATTGTTTTTCGGCTGCCTTCCTCTTCTTTTTTTTAGGTGTGGCTAGCAGCAGCTTTTTTTAGGTTTGATAAGCAAAAAAAAATGTAATTTTGTTATTACCGCGATAATTGACATGACGAAACATGATTCATCCGACCAAATTTACATGCTATTCAGAAAAAGGAGACATTTTGACGTCTTGGTGGCTTGATTTTTGACATTTTTAGGAAAACTGGGACACACAGGAGGAAAAAGTCATATATCTGGATGTCAATTGATAGTAAAAATGCTCAAACCATTCTCTTAAACAACAACAAAGCCAAATTTTAATCAGTCGAGCCATAAAATAATATAAATATGAGAAAAAAAAATACATTAAGTATGTATATGTATGTATGTATATTCGGCGGGAAGTGTGGAACGGAGTGTCTTAACACTGGGTTCCTTCTGCCTACACTGCTGTATGCGGTAAGTATTTAATATAGTTTCTACATATTTGAATGGTTGTTTTTTTTTTTAATTAAATTTAAAATTGAAATTTAAAAAATCTAAAGATGCCTCTAAAATCTTAAATCTTTAATCTTAATCTTAAATCTAGAGGCCGGTCGTGGCGCAGCGGCACGAGGTGTGACTGCAAGATCGACTGGTTGTGGGTTCGATCCCCACTCGAGGAGATGAAATATTTACTTAAATTTGCTGTGTGCGGGATACAGCGTGAAGCTGATTTATTTATTTATTTTTTAAAAATCTAAATTCAGTTACTTAGACGCCAGTCGTGGTGCAGGGGTACAAAGTGTGACTGTAAAATCGACTGGTTGTGGGTTCGATAGCTCGAGGAAATGAAATATTTATTTACATTTCTATTTTCATTTCTTCGCTCTGGTGTCGAGGCAAAGCGGGGCGTTGAGTTGCGCCACTCAACACGCAATGCCTCCAGAATTCGGAGGAAAGTGGAGAACGAAGTGTCTCAACATTTTTTCACAATTTGGAATAATAATTAACAAATAAAATTGCAATCAAAATATAAATATAAATTTAATCATATTAACTTATATTCGAAAAATTAAAATAGTTTTACACAAATTTTAAAATTAATTTATATTATAATGTTAAAAATCTTAAGCGTCAAATAAGTTTTACTCTAGTTTAAAAAGCTGCAATACTTTTTTAAAACGAATGGACCTCTCGTAAAAAAAGCCTGTCAAAATATGTGAATAAGCAAATTCTAACGGCCATAGTGGCCGCAAAAATTCACATTCTCTGACTAATTTAAAACTTACATAAATATATTGATTTGGTTCTGGTTTCGCATAAAATACTCAAAATTTCATGACTATTGTTTTTTTTTAGCTACACGCTGTATCCCGCATGTAACATCGTAGGCAGAGGGTGCCTAGTGTTAGGATACTCCAGTGGCGGAACTTAACGCCGCGTTTTACTCGACATCAAGGTGAAAAAATGAAAATATTAAAGACTTCATTCATTTCCTCGAGTGGAGATCGAACCCACAACCTGTTGCGTTTACAGCCACACGCTTGTGCCCCTGGATCACGACTGGCCTCCTTACCCAGCACTACGTTTTACATATACTTTTATTTGAAAGTAGAAGAGACTTAGTGGAATATCTTTTCTCTTGTATAGATTTATTTACAAACATGGTTTCCTGTCAAAGAACAATGTTGCTATGGCATAGTACAGACAGAATTAAGACACAGCATATTATTATTGGTAAAAATTATAAGTTAACACATCTATATAGCAAATTTATATTACAAATTTTCATATTATATATATTTTTGAATAGAAACGTAATAAAAAACAATCACTAAAAGCTTGTGATGAGGCCAGTCGTAGCGCAGGGGCACAAAGTGTGACTGTAAACGCGACTGGTTGTGGGTTCAATCCCTGAAATAATTATTACGAGGAAATGAAATATTTATTTAAATTTATATTTTCATTTCTTCGCTTTGTTGACTTCTGCCACTTAACACGCAATGCCTCCGGAATTCGGCGGAAAGTGTGGAACGAAGTGTCTTAACACTAGGTTCCCTCTGCCTATACTGCTGTGTGCGGGAAACTGATTTATTTATTTTACTAAAAAATTGTGTAGTTTTCATATACTAATCCTAATACATAAAAATGTAATAAAAAATATTTTTAATAAGAGTACAAAATTCTGTGGTTTATTCAATCAAAAGGTTTTTCTATTATCAGCAAATATTATATGGTTTTACAGAAAGTCGGTCTTTAGAAATGTACTTGAAGCTACAATGAAATCAATACAATGTGGTTATACAACATCATTTTGCGCAGAACATAAAAAAAATGATTGGAATTTGTTACTTTTGTGTTTAATATCTTGAAGTTGATCGTTTAATTACAAATAAAAGTTTCTATCATAATTTGTAAGTCTTTTTTAACAATATAGCTAAACCAAGACTATGGCCAACTAACCTGGATTTACCTTTATATATTATTAAATGAAGCAAAAGTTTGTGCCATTTTTAAGAAAACTATGCGGACACAGGAGTATGGAAATTGGCACAGTTTAAGTTAACACAGAAAACGAGTCCATGATGCAAATTTTTGTTTTAAACCAAATTTTAACCTTAAATTTTTAAATAAATATATAACACTACCTTAAGTTATATAATATATACTTTATTATAAAGCGGCCTACGCGGCAATACAAAAAGGTTGCTTAGTAATTAATAAATCTAAAACGATAAGTGTATTTTTAACCACCGACAAAGCACCTCTCTGTTTTTTATTAGTTTGACATGTCTGGGTATATGTCTGTATGTCTGTCTGTGGAATCGTAACACCCAAACCAATGCACCAATTATTTGATAGATTGGTTTCTTTTTTTAAATTTAATATGTTAACTTAATCGAGAGTGTTTCTAGATAAGATTCGAGAAAAAAGTTCAACCGTTTGAAGATTGTCCCTTTTCTAGTTGCTTATTTCGCCAATATTATTGTGTATAATAAGTTATTATTTCACCAATAACAACTTTTTGTGTCGGAGATTTTTAGTTACCAATTATAACAAAACTTATCAGAAGAATTTAATTTAATACGTAAGATATTTTTGCATAAGAACATTTTTCTTAAAAATATTAGCCAATTGGCAACAAATTGGCGTAAATAGAAATCTAAGTATAAATTTTCTAGGAAACAATCTTGAAAAGTTTAAAGCATCTCGACTTTCTTACGTATAAGTTAAATGTGAGCTTTTTAAAAGACAGTACAGTCTTATCGCACCCACCAGATACAAAAGCTTATTTTTAATTCAGCAGTAAATTTAAGTCCACTTGTACATATTTTTTATACATATATTCTAGATGTCCCGATGACGCAGTTGAAAAGTGTTTCTTTACGACGATTATTACAGGTTTGTTGTCACTCAGGGAAATGTTCATATTTGTATTATTATTTCCCGTTTTAATAAAATAAATCAGCTTCACGCTGTATCCCGCACACAGCAGGGTAGGCAGAGGGAACCTTGTGTTAAGACACTCCGTTCCCCACTTTCTGCCGAATTCTGGAGGTATTGCGTGTTGAGTGGCAGAACTCAACGCCGCGCTTAACCTCGACACCAGAGCGAAGAAATGGAAATATAAATTTAAGTAAATATTTCATCTCCTCGAGTGGGGATCGAACCCACAACCAGTCGGTTTTGCAGTCACACCTCGTGCCGCTGCGCCACGACTGGCCTTCCCTGCTAAATATGCCATATACGATAAGTATAATATAATAAATATTTTCAAATTTTCTTCTCATATCATTCTATTATTTTTTTCTATATCTTTAAATTATTTGCAGTGTGAAACTTGCGAGAAATTGTTTAATATTCCATTTGTGTTTAATTGCATCAATCATCATCATCACTTTAACATCGCTCATATAGCAGGGTAGGTAGAGGGAGGATGGAGGGACTTGTGTTAAAATACTCCGCTTCCCGAAAATTCGAATCAAACCCACAATTTGTCACGTTACAATCATACGTTTGTGGGCACAAGAGCGTGGCTGTAAACGAATGCGTAACGAATGTCCTGACCGCAAATTATTAAAATTTATTTGTATAATTACATAAAATCCATATACGAGATGTCTGGTAAGCCACAACCACAACAGCAAATAAGTCTTCAGAGTGCCTTTTGATCTGTGAGAAATAAAAAATATATTGCAATGATATGGTAAAGTTGCTAAGAGGGGGTAACACTAAGGTGAAAAAAAAGAATATAACCAATATTTTATAGAATACTACCGACCAGCTCGCGGCTTCGCCCGTTTAAACTACTAAATTATTTACTTAATACACTGAATTTACATTCGCGTTTAAATATATTTTATATTCATTGCAAACGCAAAGCACTTAAGATTTCTAATGTGAAATTGTTAAAACCTTAATTTATATTTTCCATAAGAATATCCAATTCAATGTTTAAAAAGAAAACAACTAATCGCGTAGCGGTACCGCCTCATCCACTATCATCCTATTCAAGATTGACAACTTCAAGATTGATTGATTGACAAAATTGACAGTGGCCAAAAAGAAAGAGTCACATATGAGAGAGACCGTAGAAATTGGCACTCTGTTCACTTGGGCTACCCCGCTAGGGATACACCGTAAAACTAAAAAAAATGAGGACTATACTTTTTATGAGAACGTCGTGACTTATCACTTAGTAATGTTCTCTTTGTGCAAAAATAATGTTTTGTAATTTCGTTAAAAAATTGTGTAAAAAAGAATAACTCCATACGTCATACATATTATTATTGTAATTATTATGATATTGAAATAAACATTGTATTTAAATTGGCTTGTTAATTATTAAGCAGAACGACACTTGAAACTTGAATTTCATCATGATAAGGGTAAAACAATTATTTTACACTATAATACAGTAAAGTACATAAATCTATTGAGAGTTATTTTGTTAAGGATCTTGGAAAGCGCTTGAAACGGATATTAAAATATTTACTCCTTAAATATATATAAGTATGTTGTTTCTATTATTATATGAATTCTGGTAACAACAGAATCTTAATACAGCTTATATTATTTTAGTTTTAATTAGTCAGAAGATTAAGTATTTAAAAAGTAAATGCAAAAAGTAAGTAATCAAGTTTTTTAAAGTTGTTAAGCTTACTTTTGTTTCCTTACGGGCAGACGAACTTCTAAATTCTTAAAGCTACGAAACAAGTGTTTTATATTTATTTTATGAACTTATATTATTACCAAGCCAATATTACTTAATATACCAATTATTACTTAAATTATATTATTACCAAGTTCTAACAGAATGGACTTATTTAATAAAATTAATTACAATATTTAGGGTTACGTACCTTAAGGAAACGGAACCCTTATAGGATTCTTTTGCTGTCCGTTTGTCCGTCTGTTAAGATCATTTATATCGAGATTGCGTGGAGGTATCAAGCTGAAATTAATATAATATTTTTAATTCACTAATACAATTAATATCTGGTCTATGGTCCCTTGGAGCACAGAAAAAGATGAAGCTTCAAATTCAACGTGTTTGAAAGATCCCAACATTTAAGCATTAGTTGCATTTTGTATGCAAGAAACCGTAATCAAATCTATAGGATAATTCCTACGGACCTACAGCTATGATATTTGGAACGAGATGAGAATTTATAATACAAATATAGGTAAAAAACTTTACAGCTAAACAGAAACAAGCAGAAAACTTATTTTATATAAATTCGCATACTTAAGTTTATGAGTTTTTTAGCCGCGTAATCAGAATCCATTGCGTATGTCCCGTAGATCTACAATTGTGATATATGGTAAGAAATGAGAGCTTCCAATAGAAATATAAGAAATAAACTGGAAAATTATATTTTTACTAAAGATAAATATAATTATTATTTTATAATTGAAGTTCATTTCATACAAAATGAGTGTGTATGATCGCAAAGTAGTTATAAGTTGTAATCTTTATAAGTTGTACTTCCGTTGACAATCTTAAAATTGGTACGGAACCCCTGGTAGGCGAATCCCATTCGCATTGAACTAGATTTTATTTCCATATATAAAAGAGCTGCAAGTCACATTCTAAATCAAAACCATAGACAATAAATTTAAGCCATGCTTTATGCCATAGCAGGCTAGGCATTAGGAACTTTGCACAAGATGAAGTGGCTTGAATGTGTAATTTGAAGTAGCGTAGAATGCTGAAACTTAAATTAAAAAAATATTGTATAGTATTTAAAAAGAAATATTCTAAGCTTTAGCACTTGCCCTAAATCAATGTATAACAGAGACGTAACGTGATGAACAATTACAATGTTAATTAACATTAAACATTGTTAATTAAATGTCATCATTTAGCCTCACTCGAGTTCGTGTAATTATTTCACTCGAATATCAAATTAGAGACGATTTTGGTTGAAATGGCATCGATGAAAGGGAATACTGCAGAACAGACTTTAATACAAAACAAATATAGATCTATTTGTTCAATAGCTTCTTAACTGAAAGCTGTAATATAAGCCAGCTTTCAGATTACATAATGTTAAAAATAGAAAAAACAAGTTTATACTTTTGTATGGATTTAGAAGGATAGTCATAGGGAATGTAGTGTTGAAACTATATATTGAAACTACTCTCACCGCGTTTTGTTTGCGAATAATATAATAATTCAACCCACTCTGAGTAGGAATCGAACCCACAACCATATCGCTTACATTGAAAAACTGTTGGACCTTTCCATGACGGCAATAATTATTAGTATTATATTTTTAATGTAATTTTTAATTTTTAAAATGTACTTTAAATATAAATGGAAATTGAAATAAACTTGACAATCTATTGAAATATTGTGCCAACTCTTGTCTCGTTTCAGAGCGAAGAAATGAAAATATTTTTTTTTCATTAACTTGAGTGGAAATCGAACCCACAACTTGTCGAGTTTGTGCCCCTGTGCCAAGACAGGTCTTAAGTTAATTGTAGTTGATTGTGTTAAGATACAGACAAAGTGCGGCTACCTACTAATGAATTAAACATTGTCACCAATACTTTGTTGTTAATCACACACTAGAAAAATATTAAGAAACGTATAAAAATTCAACGTATTACATGGCTTAATTGGTTAGACCACGTGAAAGGTTTCCAAAATGCGCGGATTCGAATGGCGCAACGTTAAAAAACTTATAACGTTTCTAAAAAATAAATAAATCAGCTTCACGCTGTATTCCGCACACAGCAGGGTAGGCAGAGAGAACCTAGTGTTAAGACACTCCGTTCCCCACTTTCTGCCGAATTCTAGAGGCATTGCGTGTTGAGTGGTAGAACTCAACGCCGCGCTTAACCTCGACACCAGAGCGAAGAAATGGAAATATACATTTAAGTAAATATTTCATCTCGTCGAGTGGGGATCGAACCCACAACCAGTCAGTTTTACAGCCACACCTCGTGCCGCTGCTCATAACGTTACGTTATAATGTTTCTATAATCTTTTAAATCACGAAATCAAAAGCAAATTTAATTTCAGTTAAATTTTTCGATATTAAAATTATACATATATTCTATCTATTCCCAATATATGCAACTAAATATAAACCATATATTTTATAAATATTTTTAACCAGATTTAGAATTAATATTGTTCCTTTCGCAAGGACATGAGATCTTGTGATGCGCAGTTACGTATAGAACGTAATGAACTCTGCAAATCTAGTTAATAGCCCATATGTAGGAAATTACGCCGAAGTATGTCAACGAACTGAAGTTTAATACTAAAGCATTTTCTTACTTATAAGAAATAATTATTATAAGCGATAGAACGGCGTTGAGTTTCGCCACTCAAACGCGCAATATTTCGAAAAATTGGACGGAAAGTGTGAGATGGAATTTCTTAACAATAGATTCTCTTTGCCTATTCGCCAGTGTAAGATTTTAGTAATATAAGTTCCCCAACTCTCCACAACTACGTCAAATTGTGGTAAAATTACATCCACCGTTGTACATTACAAAAGTTCCCCAAATTATATTAAAGTTTAGTAACCGGAAAATATCTGTTATATCATTATGGCTTTACCAAGTTTACTTGTTGTTTATTGTTAGATATTTACAATAGTAGTCAGTATTGGGGATATCAAAGAGCGAAGTTAATTTTCGTGTGTTAATATTTGTTTTCTTCTTTGGGTATTAACTTTGTGTAATAATAACTTTCTTTTGAATGCTTTTGAAGACTTTACTAAATTAATTACATTATGTGCTATTTACTGTGTGTATGGAATATAAAGTATGTATAATTTAAGTCGACTTTGTAATTAATTTTGGTTAAAATAAACAGTAATTCGATGTTGTAGTAAGGTTGTCGTAGCATTAGCTTGATACCGATTTTAAATTTATAAAATCTTTTTTTAATTATATATACTTTATGTAAAATTATATTTTACTTTTTAATTTGTTAAAAATTTATTTATTTTACAATTTTATGTGAGATAGATCTGAGAAGGATGCTTCTCAAATTAGTGGTTGTCCTATGTAAAACTTCAAACTTAATTAAATATTATTGTGCATACTAACATTTTGGTATATTGACAAGAAATAAAAAATATTCTATATTCTATATATTTAAAAAATATTCGGGCGAGTTGGAAACATCTGCCTTTTTTGAAGTCGGTAGAAAATGAGAACATTCTCTTTTTTGAAGTTGGTTGAGAAAAAATGCAACGATGAGGAATCTCGCTTCTTACATTTATTTTGTAACAATGTTTTTCAAAATTCTATACAATTTTATATAAAATAAATAAATCAGCTTCACGCTGTATCCCGCACACAGCAGGGTAGGCAGAGGGAACCTAGTGTTAAGACACACCGTTCCGTACTTTCCGCCGAGTTCTGGAGGCATTGCGTGTTGAGTGGCGGAACTCAACGCCGCACTTTGCCTCGACACCAGAGCGAAGAAATGAAAATATAAATATAAATAAATATTTTATCTCCTCGAGTGGGAATCGAACCCACAACCAGTCGATTTTACAGTCACACTCTGTGCCCCTGCGCCACGACTGGCCTCAATTTTATATTATTTTGTTAATAATTCAAATAAAAGTTAAAGATAAAACATTACTTCAATATTTCCAATTCTTTTTATTTCAATTCAGGCTGTCTTAACTTGAACATATCAAGTGAAATGGATGCTTTTAGTATTAAAAATTACAGAAATCTACTACAGCAAATGTCTCTCTCTTTCAATTGCATTTCTTTTAAAAGCTTTCCTAGATTTTCCTGAAACGAAAACTAATGTGCATAATTTACAAATGTACATCCTTTCTGCTATACGATCACGATCTTATTAAAAAGTAGGTATTCATGTTCGATCGGCATTTGACCGCACTCAACACGCTATGTCTCCAGAACTCGGCGGAAAGTGGGTAACGTAGTGTCTTAACGCTAGATTCCCTCTGCCTACCCTGTTGTGTGAGGGATAAAGCGTGAAGCTGATTTTTTTTTATTAAGTTATATGTGTAAAAGTGTTCAGTAAAAAGTCACTCGCTTTATAATACACAGTTTATTTTTACTTATATTTAAATTTACCAGTCCTCAAATCATACAATACAATACGATAGTTTAGAAGGGACGAAGTAAGAGAAAGTCAAGCCACAAGCACAGTGGAAAGTAAAGAAGGAGAAATTGTAAGAAAGCACAGAATTTATAAAAGCACGTGGCGATAGTGACAACTGACAAGCATGCGCGTGTGCCGGGTTACGCTCACGACTGACCTGACTTCTGCGTGTGCGCAAGCCGCATCTTCAATAAAGTTGCAATAAAGTCAAAGTCAAAGTCAAATTTATGTTAAGTGCTAGCCACACTGACATATATTTAAAAAAGATATATTCATAAAAACTATAGGTATTAAACTAGAACGTTTTTTTTTGTGTGTGTTTCGTCAGTTCTTTTTTCAGTTTCATGTTCTTTTCGTATATCAAAGTATATCGTCAATAAGAATCTTAAATCGAAATGTTTTGATTAATAATTCTCAAGATATTTCGTTCTTCATTCTTCGCGTGAATTTGAGTCGTGGCGTAATGGCACCAGCGTGTAAACGCCAAAGGTTGTAGGTTCGATTCCCATTCAAGGAAATTAAATATTTAAATTTTAATTTCTTCGCTCCGATGTCGAGATAAGGTTAGGTAATTGAACAATTACAAAGTATCATCAGAAAAACGAATGCTCCTGTTGACTGTAATATTTAAATCGTAAATAAATCACGAAATAAATTAACTGTAAATGATATCTTTATTCTTACTCTTTATAATATAAAAAATGTCTTGTAAAAACCCTCCCATTGTGTAGACTTGAGAATGATTAAAATACGTCGCCGTCGTAGAAATAAATAATTGAATGTTTTGTATTATTTCAATTATTTTTCGACTATTCTGGGACCTAATACAATTAAGACGAAAGAGATTTTACCAAAAATGAAAAAAAATAGTATTTCAAGCAAAATAAATAATAAAATTATCGTTGTATGTGCTGCTTGGCAGTTCTCCAAAACGCTCAAATTTTAATTTCCTTACTCATTAATAGTAAATAATTTTAATAAGACTAATATCGTATTAAATACTTAACTAAATAATAAACAAGGCGTCTAGACAAGTTTGATGATTTAGTATATACAAAAATATATTTTAAGAAAAAACCTTCAAAAAATTGAATATTTTACGTGGAGATTTGGTGTGTTCTTAGCTTATTTCTTTTCAAAAATATTCGTGAATAAACTATATTAATTTTATTTGCTATTTTTAATGAAATAAGTACATACTTAAAGTTTTTAATAATAAAACGTGCTTATAATTTAGGTGTAGCTACACAAAAATCGATCGCAAAAAAAGTTCATAAAAATAGCGTCATTGATCGAGCGAGCTTTTGTTTTAAATATTGCCACGAAAATACGTTATCTAACGTAGTGTTTATTTTGGCTTATAATAATGTTAGCATGCAGAGCTTTAATTTCCGACGGTCCAATTGACGCCACGGATGCTTTAACAATTTTTTAAATAAGTCTTAAACTGGATTCTCCTAATTTTAGCACATGAATCGTCATTGATATCTTTATTTACTACTTATAGATTTAAAATGTTTCGGCAATCGTTAATATATACTTATATTGACATTTTGAACAAATCTGTAACCAGCAAATTTCATGTACTTTGAATGAGTTTTTCATAAAATTCCAACGTGTTTTATATAAAAACATCATTGGTTGCGACGTCATTGCTAGTACAATTGTAAAAGATGGCAATGACGCTGGAAGAAAAGTAGGCGAAGACAATGATTATTAGCTTTTAGAGTAGACGAATGGGTCTGATTTCAGGCTGTAGTCCTGAATCTTAGACATATTTCTAATAGTACTAGTACTCACTGATGGGTCGTGTGAAGAATTTTTAATGTTTAAACCAGCTATGACTAAAAATTTACGTAATACCTAAATTTTGTTCGTGAATTTTTCTAAGATTTTATTCTTCTGAATCTTCTTGCTATATCACTTACATGGCATTTAGTTTCAGTGTAATGGAAACGTTATAAATAATATTANAAAAAAAATTCTTGGTTTAGGACCTCCTGCGACCTGCTCACTGCTGTAAAATGTGTGGTAAATTAATAAACAACCTTAGGAATTACTAAAATTGCTCGTTAACATTTTATTTCTTTCTTTCTCAGAACTTTCACGCTTCATCTTTATCAGTACTTTCGTTTGGTGCCTTTGTAGCATATCCTTTTTCTTTTTTAAAGAGATTTATCTGAGGCCTTATGATCCAAACGGCCTTTTTTTCTCTACAGTGTCTTTTACTTTTATCATTTATCGTGCTTTTTACTATACCTCCTTATCATTTACCACATATTTCTGTCGCTGCTTTTCTTATAGAATTTCCGTTTTCTGTTTCAAAGATGTCTCATATTTTGGAAGTACTTATTCCTCTTTGATCGATGGATCTTAAAACTTCCAGCTTCTTATGCGATAATTCGACTCCAAGTTTGGACGTCTCGTACCTCAAAATGAAACAGACTCCTTATTATAGCAACGATTACATATTGGTCTGTTCCCAAGATAGCATCCTAGGCACTCGTGTGTCCACAACTTAACCTTAAATATACTGATCCGCTAGGAATAAGTCAATCATACTTTTCACGGTGAGAATATAATAGAACGTGAAAATGGATGATGATGAAGGAAAAGCAAAAAAGATTAATGAAGAAAAAGTGAGCGGTTATAAAGATAGACCTTCGAAAATACAGCATCAAAGATAATGAAGGAGAAAAATCACGTAAAAAGCATGAGGACGCCCCAGATGGCATGTATGAAAAGTTGATGATAGAGGACGAGGTGAAAGAGGTATATAGAGACCGTAGCGTTTGGGGTTCCGTTCTCTCTGACTTTCCCACTAGTATTACAGCGTGAAGCTAAATAAGTAAGTATTTAATTTCAATTATGTTGTAAAGAATCATTATTGGTACCAGCGCTGGAGAAAAATGATTTTTCTCCAGTTGCTTAATCATTATTCTACACTAATCGTCATTGTCCGATTTAACACATTTTTTAAAAATTCCATTTATAAAATAAATAGGGGTTGTTCATAGATGCCACTTCAATAAACGAGTATTATAATGTCCAAGCTTACATCTCACAGCAAAATTACGGCTTTACACGCTGGTTTTAAAAATTACACTTTTTTTGGTTAAAAATAACATTTTTAGGAGAACAGCCCTGCTACGCCCACTTGAAATACACGAATATTTATTTAAGAGTGTATAAGAAAGAACCGACCAAGCTCACCTTCTGTATCAATTTCAGGAATGTGATTGGAAAATACCCCTTATAGGTATTGATGATGCGACGAATAAAGTTAATAAACTTGAGATTGCGCGCAAGCTCTTATATTGTATGAAATTAACTACAAATATACAAATACATATATAACTTTGTAATTATTCTTCTGTATCCGTTTAACTTTATGAACCAATTAAAATAAAACAAATACTAAATATTATAATATAGGGAAGTTATAATTTATAATTAAGGGAAGTTTGCCGAAATAAAAAATTGCACTTAAATCGGTTGAGCCATTTCTGATATAATCGTGAACAAACGCATAGACAAACAGACAAACTGACTAAGTTCTATTACATTGATAAATGCCCGTATTTACAATTTTTGTATCTTCCATGTACACCGATGACTTTTTGATTTTATTTAATAATAAATATCAAACTACATTAGTAGCGTAGTTAAGCAATGTATGCTAAAATACAATATTTACATATATTACTATGAAAGATTAATATAAGTGGAAGAAATTAGTTTTACTAGAAAGTTTAATATTAAAGTTTCAATTCAGTAAAAAGCTACTCATTGCCGCGCTGTAGACAAAAGACAATTAGAGGGACGTCAAACACCAGTCGTTTGAATGAAATTTTACAACAAAACATACAGAAAAATATTTTTTTATTTACACAGAATCTATATTTTTTTATTTTACGTATTATTAATTCATGAAAGAAATACGAAGCCATAATGCTTTGAGGGTATAATACACAACGCTGCGCATTAAATAAAAATACATTATTTAACAAGTGGATATTGAACACATAACCTTCACTTGTCCTTATTAAAGTTACTTATTTAGAAAACGTATAAAAATTTGAACGTAGCGGGACTTATTATAAATAAGTAAACTTATTATATAAGTTGTAATAAAAATTTCGACGTAGCTTGATGAGAACGTATGGCTCGGCTGATCAGAGCGCCTGGTCGGTTTCCAGGAGGCGTAGGTTCGAGATTCGCTACGTTCAAATTTTTATACGTTTTACAACCAACTAACTAACTAACGAGTCATTGTCGGTATATTTCTAGTAGAGTAGTGCTTTGTTATCCAACAATGTTTCAAGATTAAATATCGAGGATTGTAACCAGAAATGAATTGATATATTAGCCTTATCTTACGGTCGGTATATTCAAGTTAAATATTGAGTTCAGGGTGTTATAGTATAATAAATAAACGAAGGACATTTAAAAAACATTTCTTACTGAATAATATTCTTTATTTATCTGACTTTTACAAACAACCGCAAGGTTGTTCAATCGATGATTCTCCAGATAAACCAAGAGCTGGCTATGTATAACACTCTCCATCATTTTTAAGAGCCAGGGAGGTGTTGGCGATAGACCTGTAGTTATGATCGGAACTATCGTCTTTCTTTGGGATCTGTTGGATAAGAGCGTCCTTCCACGAGCCTGCGACTACGTCAACTGAATAAGACTGCCGAAATAAACGCGTTAGCACTGGTCAGCTCAGGAGCACCGAACCGACTCAGAACCGTGTACTTAAGGAGAGATGCCTGGCCTGCTTGACTTGAATTTCCAAAGAAGACAGAGTTTGCCTAACAGCTTATGCGGATATAGACCCTTTAGTGTAGTTGTTATCTATGCCGATATACACTTAATAAATGAGTGGGGATCGAACCCACAACCGACTTTACAGTCACACTTTGTGCCCCTGCGCCACGAATGGCCTTTATTTTTTTTATTTAATGGAAAATTGTTTAATTTTTCACATACATCTAGGTAGGCGATAGATACGCGCTCACAGCAAATATGGTTTTTCTCCGCTATGTTGCTCCACAAACTATAATACTTTATCTATTTGTGACAGTTGTATAATTAGTGCGATAGCTGTTCCGAAAATTAGCGCGGGTAAAGAGAAAGGCAGACAGACAGACGCAAATTTTTAAATAGCTTTTTGTGTTTTGTGTATCGCGTTAATAACTATATACACTTGAAAAAACACGGTTATTTTGAAGTCCCATATACATTCAATTTAATTTATACCTATAGATAATTAAGCTGTGCTATTATAATTTTTCGTCAGATATTACAGATCTTTATTTTTATACACCTATATAAAACTCCTATCGTGTTGAAAATCTTTCACTAAGTTGTCATTACATTATTTCTTATAGCTACTACGATTCTAGATCAGATGTGGAAGCCGAAATTAATTATAGCCACAGACAATCAGACAGACATTTTTTTTACACTTTATTATAGTATAGATAGATGATATGTGCGGACAAAGTCGCGGACACTGCTAGATTATAATATTTAAGTTAATCTCACAGAGAGAGATTGTAACGAGAAATTATTTTTCTTATCTTATGCTATAAGACAAGAAGCGAGAGGCTATTGGTTGACAGAGATAACTAGTAGTTTAGACATTTCTTTCTCAATTTGACGAGTTTAAGACAAAGTATGTTTAATATGCAAAACTCAACATTACGTTTTGTTACTCAATGTTACCAGAGTTAATATAAATAATAATTCCCCCGAATAGGATTGGAACCCCCAACCATCGTGCTTACAGTCCGATGGTTTTCTATGCATAATTCATATTCAAAATTTAATTTATTATATATAGACTGTTATTTTTATATCCAGTCACAAAATTATCTTGTTTAGCTTTCTCTTAGTGTTTTCTTAAGATCTCAAGGGAAATTATTATATTTACTCGTTAGAAGTATTTTAGTAAACATAAGTAGTGCGTATTTATGTTTACTAAAATACTTACGATTTTTTCTGGTATCTTTGAGTAATAAATAAGTATAATAATATTAATAATTATAAATATGGAATATTAATGAGGTAGTTGTGGCACACGGGCACAAGGGTGTGACTGAAACGCGACGGTAGTGGGTTCGATCCCCACACGAGGAAATGAATATTTTTTAATATTTTCTCGCTCTGGCACCAAGGCAAAAGCCATGCGTTGAGATCCACCACTCAACAAACAATGCCCCAAAAGATTCGGCGGAAAGTGGGGAACGAAGTGTCTCATTGCCATTTTCCCTCTGCCTACCCTGCTGTGGGCGGGATACAGCGAGATGCTTATTTATTTATTTTAAGTAATATTAATAGTAATATATTAACAGTTTGTCCTTTAACGTTATGTATATTTGTAGATTATATAATTTTTGATTGTTGATATATGTATGAATTTATCAACAAACTTAACCTGGTTGCATATTCGAAAACGAAGCTAAACAGCTAACATAAAAAATTTTGCATAAAATTTTAAATAAAAAATAACCAATATATGTATTGTTTTTTCTTAATTTTAAAATATATCGAATGTGAAATCGTTCTCGTCTAATATGCCCGATTTTTTTATTCTTTTCTATCTCTTAAGAATAAAGAATAAGAATGGGGCCTAAACTTTGCTTGCGCATAATAATGAGAGATCACCTCCTCCAAGAATTTAAATTTTCTAGGCCGTGCGTTGCCTGTCGAACATTCAACATAAGACTTATAAAGTCTTATTATTATAATTACTAGCGGCCGACCTGCGGCTTCGCCCGCTTTAACTACATGATTATTGATTTAATAAACAGAATTGATTGACAATTATAATGATTTCTAATATAATTTTTTTATTACTTTAATCTGTAATATTCTAACATGATTTTTTACACGTATATATTTTTCTAACATTATGTTCTTTTTACCTATGTAATGTACGTCTCATCATAATTTTAAAACTCTGTTAAATGTGCTGATCTGTCAGTGAATAATTTAATTTACTCTTTCAAAAACAGTCTAAAATGTTAAATTATTGATATAAAGGATTCATAACATTCTTTGTAAAATAACTGTAATGATTGCATATTAATTCCTGTACAGTTTTTAAATTAGTTACATACATTATTTATTAGCTAAATATACAATTGGTAAATATGTAGTTATTACAGAGTACACGTAGAAAGGCTGTTTTTAGGCATTTTCAAAGATTTGTTTCAAACGAACAAACGAACCGAAGAATCTATGTATTTCCTTAATATTTCTTTGAAGATCAAATCGGTCTTTATTTCTGTGTTGAATTAATTACGACTTAAACTTGGCTGTTATGATTTATGAAGGTAATCTCCACTAACAATTCAATTTTGTTTACTTTATTGTATAAAATATTGTATAATAGTGCTTCAAAAATATATATTTTTATCAACAGTCATATAACCAAGACGTTTCGAATGTCATTCTTTAGCCAGGAATCTTACCAGCGCGATTGCTATATAACATTCGCAGGCAAACTAATGCCTTGAGTTCATTCAAATGGAGATAACTTTTTTTTAATGAACCGATTTTGATGAACCAAACTTTAGTAGTTAAGTTGAGTTAAAACAAAGCAATTGGTGAAACTTTTAAGTAAATCGGTTCAGTACTTTCAGAGAAAAATGTGGA